>PVIR01016031.1:0-37246 GCA_004026965.1 Petromus typicus
CTCACATGGACTTTTAAGTCTTTTATCTTGACTCCAACTTCCCCTTCCCAAATAGGTGCTCCAAAAAGAAAATAATTGTGATTTGGATTACAGTTGCAATAATTCTAGAAAGTAATTGAGAAAATTTTATAATATTAAACCTTCTAATCTTGTGTTTTGTTAGCCTGAAATATCTTAGATCTCTTGAACTTCATACTTTTATATAAATAATGCATGTTTCTTAATAAATCATCTCAATATATTTCACACTTTTCATAAATGAAATATTCCAATTGTATTTTTAATTGGTTAATCTTTGTACATTGCAAATTAAAATTTTTTCCCATTGTTAATATGAATATTGCAACGACAATCTTGCTTATTATCTCTAATTATTTCTGGTTCACTTTATCAGCTGATAACATGGCTGCTGGTGACAGGGAATCATGCCGTTATCCAGTAGTGAGAGTTGTCCTTACTTTTTTAACGTTCATGCATTTTAGTTTTCTTGAGTAAAGATACATGAGCCTAGGTGGAAATTGATCTCAAACTTTGTGCTAAGATTGAAGCTACAGATACTTTTGCTCAAAGCATCCATCTATTATCACATAACAGGCCCCAGGGGCAGGGGCGCAGGCACAGGCAGAGACTCGGGGTGACCCAGAGCAGCAGGAGGCATCGCCATTGCGGGGTTCACACGCGTCTCGCGAACATCCAGCGCTTCCCAAACAGGACCACTGCACTCTAAGGGGACAGACCCACGAGAAGCCCGGACCCAGGTCTCTGCGTCCCTTCCTTCACGAGAGACAGCCCGACACACAGAAGAACACAAAACTAAAAGCGTGGGATACACCAGGCAAAAGCCCTGAAACAAATCATGCTTGAAAGCGGGCCAATCCCGGGCCTTTACAGCAGCAAAGAAAGCCACTTGGTCTCTCAAAGCCGCATGACCCAAGTCGCCCTCTTGTTCCACGCCAGCGAGGAACAGCTAAGTACAGAGATACAGACGTGCCGAAAATTACACCACGTAAATAGATGCAAACGGAGAGCAGGAACAGCAAAACCGAATCAGACAGCGACTCAAAATCAACAGCAGGAAGCAAGGGAAAGAGGAGCACTGTGAAGTCGGAAAGTACAGTTAAAGATTTCTTGTACATGAAAAACTGCAGCAGCAGAACACAGAGCGGTAAGCTTTCATAAAAGTCACAATCCTACTGGGGAATTTTACTACAGAATTCAATGGGTCAAGCACAGCGGAGTAAGGAGACGATATAAATAATATCCTGTAATTCTAGCACTCGGGAGGCAGAGGCAGGAGGATTGCTGGGAGTTCATGGCCAGTCTGAACTACAAAGTGAGTTCCTGTCTCAATTAATTAATTAATTAACTTTTTTTAAAAAGCCATCTGGCTGGGGATGTCGTTCAGTGGCACCGCCCCTGCCTGGCAAGCACAAGGTCTTGAGTTTGATTCCCAGTAATGCAAACAAAATAAAATAAAATAAGCTTCCTTTTTTCTTCCTCATCAAATTTTCCTGTCTGACTCTTTCCCATAAAAATGTTATTATTTTTCATCTTTGAAAATCAAATCATCTAGCCTGACATGATGGTACACATTTATAATTCCAGAAATCTGGGAGGCTGAGACATGAGGGTTTCAAGTTTGAGACCACTTTGGGCAACTTAGTAATTTATTGAGACCCAGCCCAAAATTAAAAGTAAAAATGGGCAAGGGCTACAGCTCAGTGTGAAGGCCCCCGTTTAATTCCAAATACCACCAAAAGAAAAAAAAGAAGAAAAGAAGAAGGAGGAGGAGGAGGAGGAGGAGGAAGAGGAGGAGGAGGAGGAGGAAGAGGAGGAGGAAGAGGAAGAAGAAGAAGAAGTCTTATCCTCATCCTCCTACTTTGCTCCCTCTCCCCACCAGCTACCGCTCACTTCTCTCCACTACTCCTCAGAATTCTCTGTCCCTCACGTGACTAGTTTCACCCAGGCCTCATCCACTGGCAATGGCCGAACATTCCGCAACTCAAAATCAAGAAGCATCAGGCACCATCTATTAAGGCCCCTTAATCCATTCACGATCCTCCTCTACAGAGCCTCTCTACCCTAGAGCTGAGTGTCTCATGTTGCTCAAGGACAGATCGAAGATAGGAATGAAGATGATAATGTTTAGTTTTCCTAAATGGAATGATGTGGTCTCATTAAAATGTTAATCCTTCCAAATAAAAAGGTAATAACAGTACAGCTGGAATTTTAAATTTTAAATTTGGTTTAAGTCTTTTCATCTACATTCTATATTTCATAGTATTAAATCTTATGATACATTAGAAGAAAAATCCCTGAATAAAGGAACTGTGTAACACAAATTTTGAAGAACTCTAGGCTTCAGAAAATGATTATAATCCCAGACCTTGGAAGGCTGAAGTGGGAGGATTGCCATGAGTTTGAAAACAGCCTGGGCTACAGAGCAAGATTGTCTCAGAAAACAAAACAGCAACAAAACAAAGAAATAATTTAATAGAGTTTACATATAAGAAGGTCTGTTCTCCCACCTCCTACCAGACCAGCACAAGACAAAGAGATACCAGTATACAATGAACATTCATCTCCTAATTTGGACAGGAACAAACAACAAAGCCTAATCGATGCAGTTAAAACTCACTGTGTCCACCTTTTAAATTCCATTTCCCTGAGGTAACTACTGGCCTGAATTTGGAATGTATTATTCTCCTCCATTGTACTATTCTCACAAAGTGTTCTACATCTAGAGATGTCCACATGCCCAAAGCTTTGCATAAATAATTTAAAAAAAAAAAACCCTGTGTACTTTCTTTGGCCACTTTGTTTGTCTGGAGTAGCAGAATGTTTGTAAGATGATCGTACACTACGTTTGGCTCCAGCTAATTCTAGGTTTTCTTCTTTTGGTGTATAGGTCGTTACCAACTGGGGTCTTCACTTACAGGAGCTCTGAGTTAGGTTTTTGATGACTTCTCTCTGTTTCTTCTCATGCTTAATTTTTGTGCCTCTGCTCTTTTTTGCAGTGTTGATTCTACTCTCTGCTTCTAAAGTGTTTTTCATTTCCAAATTGTGCCTGACTTACCCTTTGTTCCTTAAGCATAACAACTCTGCTTTCCATTCACATGACTTTAATCCCATTGAGGAAAGAGAGGAAATTTAGTCCATTGTTTTTATTTCCTGAAGTGATTATTTTTCTGTGTCTTACCTGCTTTGCTTTTACTTGTCATTTTCCTTTCTTATTATTCTCAAGGAAGTCCCAGTTTTCCTGTTTCTTCTTCACCTTTTATGAGGCACAGTTCCGTCTGGTCCCGAGGTTGGTCCCCCGGCGTTGGTGGACTGGCATCACATCCACAGCATGTTTTCCTGATTCCAACGAACCGTCCGTATAACTCAGGCTGGAGGCCTGGACACCGAGAAATGCTAATGTTTTCAGTTGTTCAAGTCACTGAGCAAGGGAGGGAGGGTGGAGATGGTCTGTGAGCAGCTAAAGGCCAGGTATGTGGAAAGTACCCTCAGGTACTTCGCAACACACCTAGCCCTCCCTGCCCACCTCCTCTTCCCCCATGCACACTCTCCACCTGACTCCAGGGACTGATTTCAAGAAAGGCTAAGCTCAAGACCCAGTCACTTGTTTTGGTTTGGTTTGGTGTTGTCATTTTTCTGAGACAAGGTCTCACTAAGTTGCCTCTAATTTGTGATCTTCCTGCCTCATCTTCCCAAGTAGCTAGACTATAGGTATATCCCACCAGCTCTGACAGACTTCTTGATCCTCAACCCAGCCAATCCCAGGAGGAAAAACACCTGCTCGATGTCAGTCACTCCTCCCTCGAAGGTGAAGTTCACTCCATGGAAAGGCAGCCTGGTGTGAGAAATCCTGGCTCCGAGCTTTCTGGTAGTGATTAGTGCTTGCTTGTTGTTTGTTTGTTTGTTTGTTTGTTTGTTTGAAACAGGGTCTTGCTTTGTAGCTCAGACTGGCCCTCAGCTCACTATGTAGCCCAAGCAAACCTTGAACTTACAGCAATCCTCCTGCCTCTGCCTCCTGCATGCTGAGATTACAGGTGTGAGCCACCATGCCCAGCATTGTTATATGTGGTTACCAGGGATCAAACTAGGTACCTTGCTCTTGCAAGGTCGGCACCGGAACCACTGAGCTAAGTCCCCGGCCCACGGATCACTTTTGATACCTCTGTTCAACTTTTCCCAGATGTTTGACTCCTTTATGAATTCAATTTTATTTCAGATTTTCTCTTTCAAGGGCACGGCCAATTAAGATGTCACTGATACAAAGATCTTTCTCCTCGCCTGCTGCTGTGGAGGTACTGTACGCTCAGAATATGGGCTCATCTTTCTAGTCCCCCTCTCTTTGAAAATTGTCAAAGAGACCTAAAAATACTATCTTTTTTTTCCTCAATAAATGTATTCATCTTGTGTAATGATTTGTGTGAATTCTGTTTCTGGTGAAACTGTCATCGTTTAGATGTTCTTCTTAACCTGCGGCTGTTCCATAATTGACCCAGCATCAAAATAAACACGGAATATTCCTGAGGAATATAGGAACTGTGTGCTCTGAGACACCATCACTTCACTCAGGTATCATGTTAAAATTGCAGGGCAGGACCTGGGAAACTGCATTTCCGGGAAATCTTCAGATTACGCTGATGCAGCTGGCTACAAACCATAAGCGTATCATTTGTCAAGGCCCTGCAGGGAAAGAGGTCAAGAGGACCACGGTCACTCTAGGTTGTCAATGTGAGTGGACTGAGAGATATCTAGGAGATTGGTACTCCCACCTCCCATGAGGAATATGATCGTTATACACGACAAACGTGTTCTAAAGGCCCAAGAACTAGAAAAATGAAGCGGGCAAAGATGGATGCCCCCCCCAGCCTGCCAGGTTGAGAATCCCCTCCTTCTCTCTCTTGTTCTCTTTAGGACCTCAAGGGTGCCCACTCACACTGGCGAGGGAGATCCGAATCTAGTGCACCACTTCAAATGGGAAGCTCTCCTGGAAACAGCTTAACAGACACATCCAAAAGCGATGCTCAACCAGACCTTACCCATCCCGTGGCCCAGGCAAGCTGACATGTAAAATCAATCATGGGGTCTGCATCACACAAAATCATGTATGTAGGTTGGCAGGCCAGGCATCATCTCCAGTGCATGTTTTCCTCATTCCAATGAACTGTCTCACATAATTCGGGCGGGAGGCTGAGGCTGAAGCTGGAAGATCGCATATTGAAGTCTGCCCTGAGCTACTTCATGTCTCAAATTTTGAATAGGGTTGCAGATATAGCTCATTGGGAAGGTCCTAGGTTCAATCTCCAATATAGCAAAATAAATAAATAAGCCAAGTGCCCAACCAAAAAGTTTTAAATAATAGTTAACGGTTGTAAAATGTTCACTGCACCTTCATCAGAGTGCAAAGTACTTTCTGTGCATCATCTCATTTAATCCTCAAAGTGATCATATAAAGTGGGTACTTTTTTTTGCTGTAGTAGAGTATGAACCCAGGGCTGCGTCACCAGGCTGTTGTGCTGTCATGGTCACTGTTCTTGTTTGTGCGGGACAGGACTGCACTTAACTCACTGACCTGCCCAGGCAAGAATCTAACTCGCAATCCTCCTGCTTCAGCCTCACTTGCTTCAATTAACTATTTAGCAAGTAATAGAATTCAGCAATCAAACCACAACCTCGAAACATCCTTCCCTGGTATAAATGTGCAGACCAACCTGCGCCACAGAAAGCAGGGGTCCCGCCTCGTCTTCCTGATACCTAACTCTGCTCAGTGAAACTGAGGGGGATTTTCTCTGAATGTGAAAGCAGCTCTGGGGCCTCTGACAAGGTCCAAGGTGGGAAAGAAGCTCTGACCTGAGGAGGGAAAGTGCTCCCGGCCGGTGAGCACAGACGAGAAAGACACTGACTGAGTTAAACTGCTAAAAACAGAGAAACTAGAAACCAGCACCCTCACACTTTCATGCAGAGAACAGAGAACTGTTGCCTAATGGAGTCTTGAATTAAAATTTCCTTAGACAGCCCCAGAAAGTCTGGGTGTTTATTACTAGTAGAAAGGATCAGGAAAACTCATGTATGCTTTTTTTCTTATCCCTTTGTACAAGTTTACTTTTATTTTTAGTGCTGCAGATTGAAGCCAGAGTCACACATGCCAGCACATGGTCCCCCACTCAGCACCGCATTTCCATGAGGCAATGGCTAGGTCTCCCAGACTTACATGTCCTCCGAGCTCTCCAGCCATCCCCGACCAGCTCCACAGTTTGTCTCTTTCTCTGTTCCAAAGTGCTTCTGCGTCACTCGGAGTACGGCCTGTGCTCATTCATTTAATTACACGTCTCCCGCAGTAGTCTGTGATATTTTTGAAAGGACAGAGCCCGAGTTCATTCGCATACCATGAGCTTTAGGCAACCCGGAACGCTCATTTTTCAGGTCTGACGTAATTTCCTTTCCACTACTGGTATTCTTCAACCGACCAGGTCTCCTCGGCGTCACCGTTCCTGTGGAGTCTTCCCTTACTTCCTTCCCCAATAAACTCATTTCACTGTGTCTTTACTGTGCCACAAAACCTGGTCTCACTGTAGACTGTAAACCTCTTTCCTCTGTTACATTAGAAATTCCCGATGGCTGTGACGGTCCTCGGCGCATCGGAGCTCTCTTAGGGTTTCCTTGAATAATGTACATTGGCTCATACTCATGAAATCAGACACTGGCACGTATTTAAGAGAAAGGAAGGGAATGAAGTCTGTTTACAGTGGAGTGGGCCTGGACAGGCGAGAATGGACTGAGCAACAGTTTAAAATCTCAGAGGCATCCAGGTGAGACGGGGTGCACAATTTGGGAGACTGAGGCAGGGCGCGTGTGCACTCAAGGACAGCCGGGCAATTTCATGAGCTGCTGCTTCAAAATAACATGAGGAAGGGATGTTATCCCTCATGACAAATGCCCTAAAAAGAAAGAAAGAAACAAGCAGAGAAGAAAAAAAATAAAAAGAAGTATAAGCATAAAAAAGTGACCATGAAAGAAAAAGAAGTGGGTAATTCAAACTGCCAATCCTAAAGTCCTTGTATATGTATGTGCATGTGCGTGTGTGTGTGGTACTAAGAGATTAAACCTGAGGGTATTCTTCTTGCTTCTGCCTGCCTCAGCCTTCCTGAGTGTACTACCATGCCCAGTTTCTTCATCTATTTAAAAGACTCATTTGTATTTGTTTGGGGAATACATTACTTTGAGAACTATTGTTTACATTCTTAGTTATATCTACCTTAGCTGATAAAAACAGAAACAGAAAGTGATCTTGAACTAAATATTCTTAGAATGATAGATGAAAGCATGATTGGAATCCAAGAGTAGATATTTGCTGGTGGCTAACCCACAAAGTCACTGTCTAGCCACCACTGGACACACAAAGTTCAATTTTGTATATACATTTCACTATCTTGTATCTGACCTAACATGTTTTCAAATAAACTATGAATTTCACCTTAAAAAGAAAAAGTGTTTCCTTGCACGCCCAAAGTCCTGGGTTCAACTCCTGGTAACCACATACAATGCCAGGCAATACGATCTGTACTACATACCGCAGTGCTGGCTGTGGTGGCTCACACCTGTAATCCCAGCACTCAGGAAGCAGAAGTAGAGGCAGGAGGATTGCTGAGTTCAAGGCTGAGTTCAGGACCAGCCTGAATTATAAAGTAAGACCCTGTCTCAAAAAATTCAAAAAAAAAAAGAAGGCAAAAGAAAAAAAGGGCCAAGCAATACAGCTTTGCCCACTTCACCAGCAGAGCTCCGTATCTCATCCCCACCATCGCTGAAGGGGGAAAAATCTGAAAAGCTCCTGTTAAAACTGCCCCAGATCTGTTCTTATACAAGATCCTTCAAGACGTTAATTTCTTTTAGTGCTGAACATACCACTCCACAGGGAGCTATATTCTTATTCTTTAGAAAAGCAACATGGATTTGTTTTTGGTATAAAAGAAAATACAACAGGAACTTGAAATAGCTTTAACTTTGAAATAAATAAAAATTTAAAAACAAATGAAAATTTTAGGCAACAAAAGAATTCAGAAATTTAGAAAAGAATTTGAGAGAGACAAGCAGATTAGGCTGGGTTTGCTTGAAGCGGATAGAACTGCTAGGTACCAAATCCAGAAACTGGAAGGATGGGGAGTACTGATTTTTCCTCACAGGTATCCTCTGGCTGCAAACTTCTTTAGAAAAGGAAAAAAAAAAATTAAAAAGTTATTCGAGGGGCTGGGGTTTAGCTCAGTGGTTCCGGCGCCTGTCTTGCAAGGGCAAGGACCCGGGTTCGATTCCCCGGTAACAACATAACACTACTGGGCATGGAAACTCACGCCCAGCAGCAACCAGTACCACATACCACAGTGCCGGGCGTGGTGGCTCACGCCTGTAATCTCAGTACTCGGGAAGCAGAGGCAGGAGGATTGCTGTGATGTGAGTTTGAGCTGAGCTCAGGGTCAGCCTGAACTACAAAGCGAGACCCTGTCTCAAAAAACCTAAAAAAATTTTTTAAAAATAGTTATTCTAACTCCTCTGTTACTGAATGAAGAGAAAACTTGTGATCTGGTTCTTTTGTTGTAGTACCAGTGGTTGAACTCATAATCTTACGCTTGCCAGGCAGGCATAATGCCACTGAACTAAATACCTGTCCTGTGATATTCTTCTTTTCCCTTAACCTTAATGTGAGTGCTTAATTTCTGACAGTCCTTTTCTGTCTGAGACAATAAGACTGGGAAAGGGGATAAGGGCCATGTGCCATATGGAACAAGGACAGCCATTATAATTAAAGTGGGAAATGTAGATTCTATTTTTAAAAAATGCAAGCCAATTATAGGGAAGACACATTTATTTCTTTGACCTCTAAAATAACTATCATTGAGATATGATTCATGGCAGAGTATGAAAGTGTTATGGTTGGAGTCATAGATGGGGCCTTGGAGGGGTGTTGGGTCACAGGGAAGACATTCCTCAGTGGATTAGCACACTGAGTTTATAGCTCAGTGTGGTGCTGGGCGACGATGCCTGGCTGGACAAAGTTGTCACTGGGGGCATGGCCTGGTAAGGTTTCTCCCCTTCCCTGCTCCCATGATACCTTTCTGCTTCCTGTCACTATGATATGAGCTATTTCACCTCTGCCTTACCAACCTACTTGGGGGCCAGCCTAATATGGTCTGAAACTTTTGCAAATTACAAGGTTAAACAAACCTTTTTTTCCTTTCAGCTGTGTGTGTCAGATACTGAGTTTCAGCTACACAGTAAGTGACTAAGATAAAAAGCATAAAATGTTATTGAAGCTTTGGCTTCTTGGGACTCTGTTTGCATCTCTTTTTCACTGACAATCCACTAAGTTTTCTTAATGAAGACAACAAGGAAATTCAGATCATAGAGTTGGTTTAGGGAATTCATCTTAGTAGGACAAGCCAGGCTTGGTGGCGCATGGCTACAACTCCAGCAGTCTGGGAGGCTGAGTCAGGAGAAGCATCACAACCTTGAGTCTTGTTTAAGAAACTGAGCAACTTAAGAAGACTATGTATCACAGTAAAAATGTTTAAAGGGTTAGAGATGTAGCTCAGTGTGAAAGCCCTAGGTTGAACCTCCAGAACTGTCCAAGTTAAAGGGAAACAAAGTATAATAAAACTCAAACAATTTAAAATAGTTGATTGGGTGCATATCCGATAAATACATTTTCCATTCTGCCAAAGTTTTATTATCACTATGGACATTTTTTTTTTAATTCAGTCAAGTTCTCCTAGATTGCACCTATTTTTTTATCCTTGTACTAAGTTTCTAAAGTTCACATGCAGGAAAATTGATTTTACTTACCTCTGGCAAAGGCCATATGAAGGAAAAAACAGCAGACAAAATATCATTTTCCTCTGCCCGAGACCACCTCACATTATAGCTGAGAGTTTTGTACAGTGTGTGTTCATTTTCCATTTCCTCCACGGAGTTGTCCCTGTTGAGCTGTTCTTAGCACCTAGCCCTGAAAAAACGTCCTGAGAGCTTTGCTGAAAGGCTGGTTCATACTTAGCATCTTTTCCCCATTAATCACCACTCCAGAGCAGGGACTGTGCACTTCCAGAGCTGTTGGCCCTCTAGTTCCTGGAGATCTCTGGATCCCCAGGGGGCTAGGAAAGGCCTGGAGGACAGAGAGAGAGAGCTAAGAAAAGTGTGGGGAGCAGGCATGGTGGCCTGTGCATGCAATCCCAGTGATTCAGGGGATGGAGGCAGGAAGTCACGATTTCAGGCCCACTTCATGAGAGCCCATTTTGAAATAAAAAGACTGAGATCCAGCTCAGTGTTTCCTGGGTTCAATTCCCGATACTGCAAAGAAAAAAAAAAAAAAAAAGCTAGGGGACAGGATAAGAAGGAAAAATATTTTTTAAAAATCAGAAGGAGCGTCATTGCTTACTGCATAGCTAAGCGCAGGGGCTTAGGTCTGTAACCCCAGCTACTTGGGAGGCTGAGACAGAAGGACACTAAATTCCAGGGCAGGGCTGGGCAATTTATCAACTTAACAAGGTCCTGTTTCAAAATTTAAAAGGCAAAAAAGCAGAGGATGAAGCTCAGTGGTAAAGTTCTGTGGATCTGAGAACACCATAATAGATACATATGTGCATACGTGGCTGAATACACAAATAAATAAACAGGCGGGCTACTGCAACAACTGCAGTGTGTTAAGTGCAGTATGTCCCAAATAGACTATCATAAAGTTTTGCAGCTCTTCCTGGAGACAGAGCGCACACTCATTCCCATCGCAGCACAAGGATGTTAAGAGCAAACACCACCTACAAAGCAGTTATTTCTATGCCGCGGCCTACTTCAGTCTACACGTGCATATCGACTGTTTGAAATCCCAACACTCCCCGCAGCGGGTACCCTCAGGACCATTCCAGCTTCTGGAGTTCAGCACTTCTCGGATCGAAGAGTATACACTGCCCGCGCCGGCAGTGCTAACCGCTCCTGCGAATCGGCCCGGTGGAGCTGCCACTCCAAGGCTTCACTTTACTCCTCCAAATACACACAGCAGGAGAAAGGCCACTTAACACGGCGTCAGGTCAGGTCAGGTGTTAACGCCAGATGTGCTTTTGCCAAAGCACAAAACGTCAGCCTGCATAGGCTGGAGAAACGGTCACCAAACTGACCTGATCCAGCAAGGGCTGAGGCTCAGGGCCAGACTGGGGAAGACTGTGGGTCCCTCGGGAGGACTTCAAGCTCGGGACTGCCCCGGCCTTTAGCAGGCCAGATGGGTAGGGGTCGGTCCCCCGACTGCGGGAAGAACAGCGACCCGGGTCGAAAAGCGGGTCAACCATTGGCCCACCGACTTTCCAAGCTAAGTCCTTTAGCACAGAACTCTTCTTACTGGCTCACATTAAAGAAAAAAGCGAAGTCACGTGAGCGTGTAGGAATTCGACTGCACCCGGAAAGGCTCACAGGAGTGTGTGGTTTATGAACGTTTTTGACACCCATGGTTGTTTTCAATTTGAAAGCATCATGGCGCCTAAACAGACACCAAAACATGAGTGTGCGGCAGTCTGAGTCCCGCTGGGCCTCGCAGCTTCGGCTCTTGTGCCAGCTACAAATGGGCGTTTGTTTGGGGTCTAAGGTTCAAGTGGGGTTTAAAATCACTGTTGTTTCTGTAATGTGAGACCCAGCGTGGCAGTGTCTGGTGTTTCACCAACGACGCACACAGCTGGTTCTTCATTCACCTCCCTGGGCAGAGCCTGATTCCAGCCTGAAGACAGAACTCAGGTTCCCGCAGCGGTCCTGCCGTGGTAGGTACTCTCTGGACGGCGGCGATGTGAAGACCTCATGAAAAAGCTCACTCTAGGTCCACAAAAGTTAGTCTTTGAAATGGGGTCTTGCTATGCAGCTCAGGCTGGCTTTGAACTGATAGAGATTCTCCTGCCTCAGCTTCCCAAGGGTCAGAATTGCTGGAATATATCACCCTGCCCTATCTTTGTGTCATAAATTTTCTAGGAAGGGTGCTTCATCTCAAATCAAAAAGGAGAAAGCTCTGGATGTTATGGTCACAGTGCACAGTCTACTGATACTATGACAAATAGTAATAAAGGCAGGGTTTTTTTTTTCTTTCTCTGTAAATTTCTCTTACCAAAATAGGTGCTCAGATATCAGAATAAGTCATATTTTTAAAAATATAGTTAGCTAGGCATGATGCCACAAGCCTATAATCCCAACACTTGGGAAGCCGAGACAGGAGGATTAACTTGAGTTTGAGGCCAGCGTGGGTTCTATGTCGTGAGACCCCGTCTCAAAAAATCTAAAGGAAAACTAAAAACACAGTCAACACTGAACATATCCCCTTACTTGCACTAATTTAAAGAAGGTCATGCAGGTGCACAGTCCTGAAACCCCAGCGCTGCGCGAGGCTGGAGCAGAATTGCAAAGTCAAGCCCGGTCGGTGTATACAACTTAGCAAGACTGTCTTAAATGGAAAGCAGAGACGGCTGTGGGTGCACTGCAGTGAAAAAGGCCTAAGTTCCTTTCCCAGTGCCTCAAAAAAAAGAAAAAAAAAATGACAAAGGAATACACAAACATATGTTGCGATCTATTTTACACCATTTCGGTTTTTTTGGGGTTTTTTTTCACATTACTGGAATATTTTTTTTAACGTGCAGACACATTCTTATCCTCTAAGCCTCAACAAGAGTGGCTCACACAAAAGCTGTAGTGAGCCTCTCCCCACGGAGCAAGAGACTCCGGTGCGTCGGAGTCAGGCGTCAGGCGCTGGTGCTTCACTTCTTTCTGCTGCTTCCGGTTGCAAGCATAGTTGCAACTCGCATGAAGATATTTAATGTTTACACCATTTCTTGAATTTTACTTTATCTTATGCTAACTCCACCCCTCTATTTTCCCACCTACTCTTTCAGCACACGGAAGCCTCAATTTTGTTTCTCTGAAGTAAATTTCTAGCACGAGTTTTCATAGAAAAACTACACTATGTTTCACACACACAAAAAAAATTGTACTCAAAACACTGAAATATATTTTTCCCCAACACCTTGACAACTTGAAATGTGAAATAGCCAATTGAGTAGTTCTAGTCCAATTAGCTTTATTATAACTTTAATTATTGCTTAACACACACAAAGTGTTATACCAGATGTCTGAGTTTAAAAATAAGTTCGTCCAACTGCACAGTTAGATGCTTCTTATTTCATTCTACACAACAGAGAGTTTTCTAGTCGCAGTTGACAAGATCATTGTGAGTAGGCAGAAAAACAAAGGTACTCATGGAGAAAGGAAGGCAGGACATTCCTCGTGCAAACAGAAAGAAGGACAAACACATCTTGCATCTCAGGAGACGCAGAGCCAGAATTTGCATGAGAATGAACTTCAGTCCACGCTGATGCATCTGAGAAGTCTTCCAGGAGAGATACCACAGATTATTGCAACAAAGATTATTAGCACATTGACAAGGCTGTGGGCACTCTACGTTCACGGACCTGGGTTTCAAAGGAACACAGTCATTTACTTGCACTTTCAAATTTAACACTAGAGAATTTGGAGTGTAAGCCTATCATCCTTGAGAGAGAGAAAGATTTGTTGATAATTAGCCTTTATTAGAGCAAGCTTGGGAATTTAGGAATATATTTCAATGTAATTCATTCCTAAATGCTTCGTATCACCTTGGTAAATGTTGGGGACAATGTCCATTCTGCATGAAACACTACATTTATCGTGATTGCTTTTCAGTCTTTTTCCCCATTTTGTTGTTACTGTTGTTGTTGTTTACTAATTCTTTTCCGCATTCCCTACGACTCACCTCACCATTTTTGTCAGAAGTTTATTCATATTTGTTTGGGAGTTTTGAGGGGGTCCTCTCCTCAGCCAAGACAAAGATTGCTCCCGACTTTTCAGCACATTTCAGATTCTCAAGACTAGAGAGAATTAAATCTGATGGTGACTTGGAATCAAACTTGATTTCAGGCAGCGAAAGGAAAGCGATCTAGACCAGGAAGGTAGAGCAAGTTTCAAACTCTTTGGAAGGAAATATTCCCACTTGTCAGGCTGAGAGCAGGCTTGGGGCAGAAACCATGAAGAAGTACATTTGCCAAAGTACTTTCCACCCATTCGTGATAAGGAAAGTGAAGGCAAGGATGTATTTATTTTTCTGTCTTAGCACCAGGGACTTTCTGTAACTTGGGAAGAGGCCAAAAGAGCAAGTATTGCACGACTTCTGAGTAACTCGGATGACAGAAATGCAGCCTTGCTTTTATCTCCAGTCTCACGGAAAAGGTCAGGGATTCAAAATGATAACAAGTCTCTGCACTGTAATCTCACATTGTGCAAAGAACACACATTTGGGATATCTGACTTTTCCAGTTATCTTACTACCAACAAAAACACTTTGTTTTCAACCTTCTCTTAGCAAATCACAGCACAGACAGCTCAGATGACGTCACTGCTCTGAACATTAATTCTTTCACGTTTGTGATAGGGATACAATTCTTTAAAAAATGAAATGTATTTTTAAAGTCCAAATCTTACCAGCTTGTCTGTTACGATTTGTAATTCTCTCTAAAACAGAGAGGGGAAAAAATAAATTGTGCCGGGTTTTTCAGTGATCAAAGCTGCGCTGATTTCTGTGACACGTAGTAATCAGAAAGTGAAAAATGGTCAGAGAAATGAGTGCCCTCAGCCAGGTCAGGCGACACTGAAACAGAGCCCAAGAATGCCAGGCTACAATCATGTCTGAGGAGGGGCGAGTCGGGACTTGGCCTTTCAGATGGACTGCTCCTTTCCCAGATAGCTCCCGTAGGGTTTCTCTGGTCGCTTTCAAGTTTTTGCTCAAATGTCACCTTATCAGTGAAGCCTTCCCTGACTATTTTGCCTAAAATAGTAACTTGCTCTCCCACCCCCACCCAGTAACTATCTCCCTTTGTGCAGGGCCCACGCACAGCGCCGTCGCCAACTCCAGAAGCCTCGCTGACGTCTGGCTACACGGCACCTGTCACGACCTGACCCACCACGTAGGCTCCTTGCTGGTTTTACCCCCCTCTTGGACAGCAGAGGTATTTGTTTTGCTATCTCTGAAAATCTAAAGTAAAGCTGGGCACACACGGGGTGCAGATAAATACCTATGAATAAGTTACCAATTCACCTAATTTTAGCATCTCTAAAGCTGGAATCTAAGATTCCTTGACAGTGACACCTTCTTGTCTGATGGCAAAATCAGACATCATAAACAATGAGATGTCACACAACGAGATCAGAGAGCAAAACCTGGGGGAGTGACACCGGGTAGGGATACGGATGAATGGCCTCAGATCCACCTGGGCTCCAGCCCCGAACTGGCCCGTCGGCTACGACATCACACAAGGCACACCACACTACTGGACAATATCCTCCAGTCCACGAAGACAATAACAAAATGTCTCACGGGCTCTAAGGAGTCAGCCAGGGCATGGAGACGTGCTCAGCACAGTCCTGGCTCTCAGGAAGTCTGAGGAAGTCAGTGTACGAACAAGACAGGGAGGCAGAGCTCTACAAAGGCTTACCAGCAAGAAAGCTGCGTAGGGTGAAGGAATCACCATCCCAGCCTGCACACGGTGAAACATCACTTTGATAATTCCTGTGCTTGATGCATGAAATTTCTTAAAAATGAGGAGCAAACCAACAGAAATATCAGTGCTTAATCAGAGTAGGGCTTCTCCAAAGGGACCAGGTCTTTGACAATCTCTCCACTGAGCACATCTGCCTTTAAGCGTGCTGAATCATCCAGGACTTGCCATTCTTTCTAAATGGAGTGTGGAAGGGAAAGAAGTCCAACAGGGGATGAAATATTAAGGATTACTGCACTCAGAAAGGGCTATAAACCTCTCTTACCCACCCAATACAACCCACTGCTTTGGCAGTGGAAGCTTCGCTAAGCAGAACACTGTCCTTCTCAAGGAAGAAGAAGAGAATGCAAGGCTTGCTTCCAGATCAGGTTCCAATTGGAACACTAAATCTACAGAGAAACAGGAGAAGACCTCTTTAGCACCGGGGAATTCTCACTCTGCCTTGTCCCCCAAGAGATCCGAAACTCATTATCAACAGTCTTCTTAGGACAAGTTTTTCTTTGGAGTTGAGTCCATTTCACAAGTAACAGCGCTGCAGCTGGGGTGAGGATTCTAACTACTCTTTGGCAGTGGTGTTGAGAACTATGAAAGGTGATAAAGGCTAAGATCAGGATTGACACTTATCCCCTCTTACCTGCGAAGTCTACTAACAGAGCGGCACGATCAGGTAAAAAAAGAGAGTATTATGTGAATCTGGCATTATCCCAGCCTTTTTTGGTTGACCAAGACTCTAAACTTCAGGCCTACTAATACACAGTCGATCCTCAGGAAACGTGAGTCAGCTCTGGGGTATGACTCAGATTTCACTATTCACAGGAAAGGACTGAAAAGCCATAGCAAACTGGGTAGGGTTGTACCATATTAGTAACCACTAAATCATCTCTGGTGAAAAGGCAATGGTTTCTGGTGACAATGTGTTTCATGTTTAAAGTAACCACCGCTGTGTATTTAGGGAGCAAAAATAAAGCTATGAAGGGAGGGGAAAAACGACTCATTTCTAACTTGAGGCCTGGCTCCCCAGTCATATTTCTTTTTTCTTTTTCAGGTTTTTTGAGACAGGGTCTCGCTTTGTGGTTCAGGCTGGCCCTGAGCTCAGCCTCAAACTCACATCACAGCAATCCTCCTGCCTCTGCCTCCCGAGTGCTGGGATGACAGGCGTGAGCCACCACGCCCAGCACTGTGGTATGTGGTACTGGTTGCTGCTGGGCGTGAGTCTCCACGCCCAGTATGGTATATGGTTACAGGGGATCGAACCTGGCTCCTGGCGCTTGCAAGACAGGTGCCGGAACCACTGAGCTAAATCCCAAGCCCCCCAGTCATATTTCTTAATCAAACTCTAATTTCCCCAAAAGAGAAGTTTGTGGAGTCACAGAAATATTCAGTGTCTTGACTGGGGTGTGGATTACATGAGTATATAAAATTCCACAAGCTCCATGGAACAGATGTACAACAGGGTTTAACTTTTATTTACAACAATCTAAAGAAAAATGAATTAAGTTGTCCCAACCTTGAAAGCTGTCTAGGGTATGTTTAACACGCAAAATGTAAACTTAGCAGGAACTCAGAATCTCAGATTTCAATTTAAATAAGAAATCTTGGCAAAAACTGACAAGTACTATAATAAAAAGAAAGTACAGAAACTATTCAAGGTATTTGAATTGTTCTATCTCATACACCAGGAGAGTAACCCTAAAACAACTCTAACCCACATAGTAGTCCAAAGTAAAACCTATCTTCTTGTGCCAGACCTTCGAAAAAAGAATTAAAAGCGTCTTACCACAATGATATATGCATGCCCATGTTTATCACAGTACAATTTGTAATAGCTAAATCTTGGAAACAGCCCAAATGCCCACCAACTGACAAGTGGATAAAGAAGATGTGCTTTATTTTTATAAAACAGAGTACTACTCTGCCATTAAGAAGGACACAATGGAAACATTTCTAGCTAACTAGGTGTTTCTTGAGACCATACTGTCAAGTAAAATAAATCAGATATATGCTTAAATATTGTATTATTTCTACAGTATGAGAAACTAAAAGTGTAAAAAACAACCAAAATACATAATAGATAACGGGAATTAAAGAAAATGTTCAAATTAGAGGGGGAACAAGGTTGGGGATAGAAGAAAGGTACCTGGAGAAAGAGACTAGAAAGAAAAAATGGAAATAAGCTTTTATAAATAAGGAGGGGAAGAAGGGTTGAAGGATGGCGTGGAGAAAAAAAATCCCGTTGCTCTGAGGGTTTGTGCTTATGGTGTAGAAAACATCATGTAAATATATACTCTTTCCTATAAAATTATATGCTATGTTTAATAAAACCCATGGAACAGTCATTCATATCTACACCCAAAGAAGCCAAGTCAGCACTATACGCCTGTTATCTCAGCACCTGGGAGGCTGAAGCAGGAGCCTTACATGACCTCAGGGCCAGCCTGGGCTACACAGTGAGTTCAAGGCCAGTCTGAACTACAAGGTGAGATCCAGTCTCAAACAAATGAAACAACAATATCTATCCCCAAAGAGAGTCAAATAATTATATCTCTACCCAAAGATTTCAGCCTGGCAGAAACATACACTTCGAGTTCTCTCTGGATCCTTCTGGACGAGGGAAGGAGTGTTCTAACCCCTTGACACCTTCACCGTGACATGTGCACCTGCTCGCCAAGTCCTTCGGAAAGGTAATACTGTTAACACCTATAGACGTGAAGGGACCATCTGTCCTACCTAGCACTTACAATCTGTGTGCAGTTATTAACACCGCCCCTTTTCCTCCTGAGTCACAACTGGGTTGGCAGACTAATGGATCGAACGGTACCGCTGCTCTGCCCACTCAGGCGTCACAGTTGGCCTCACTCTCCCAGTTACCTCTCCGACCGGTCACTCACTGTCCTTCCGTCCTTCCCACTGAGCCCCTGCAGCCAGCTTCGGTGCACGCCACTCCCCTTTCCCACCTGCTCCATCTAAACCCCCCTGAACCTCGGGCCTCAGCTCACGGCCCCGCCCTCCGGAGTCACGGTCGGTGCGGTCCTGTCTCCCCCTCGGCCTTTCTCACCCCGCCCCCCACCTCTCAGGTCAAGCTGGAGAATTTGCTTGGCCTCAGCTCTCAGTGTCTTGATGGCAAAGGCAGGGGCTCATTTTAAAGCATCCCTCAGGCTCAGCACAGTGCTCAGCACAGAGGGACTTAGTATGTGAGTGATACAGGTGTTAGACACACTACAAAATATCGATCATGTTTTATCCATCAAAACAGTGCAGGAGCTTCAAAGAACTCACAAAGGAAAGTGGGAAAATACAAGATCCTGGGAGTCAGGGGAACATGCTTCTATTTACTATCTCAACGTTACGTAAGAGCACATTCCTAGCCAGGAAAGGTGGTGCACACCTGTAATCACAGCACTCTGGGAGGCTGAGGCGAGAGAGGGCAAGTCGGAGCCCTGCCTGGGCAGGTCTGTGACTTAGGAAGACACTAAGGAAAATAACCCAGGGCAAAGGTCTTAGTTTCAAGCTTCATTCCTAACTCTATGACCACAGCTAGTGTTCCAAGGGTGACCATTCCAACCACAGTGGCCCCCTAACTTTGCTCTAATTAGTTCCAAACTCATATTCTCCCATCAAATCTTTGTACAAAGCTACCCACAATGAGAAGCAGGCCCTAAACCACCCAGGGGCGTCACAGAACAAGACTTGTGAAAGGTCCCAAGGGAATTGTGCTGTGAAGTCCCTTGTGACTCTTTTAAGGACTTTGTCTGCCAGGGATTTAGCTCAATGGTTCTGGCACCTGCCTTGCAAGAGCAAGGTTCTGGGTCTGATCCTCAGTAACCACATGCAATAATGCTGGGTGTGGTGACTCACACTCACCAGCAATCAGCACCACACACCACAGTGCCAGGCACGGCAGCTCATGCCTGTAATCCTAGCACTTGGGAGGCAGAGGCAGGAGGACTGCTGTGAGTTTGAGGCTGAGTTCAGGACTGGTCTGAACAAAGCAAGACCCCATCTCCAAACAAAAAAGAATGGGGCTGTTTCCTATACTGTCGCAAAGTGAATTCACATGAAGCCATGCAGGCCAAGTACGGACTTGATGGAGACCTGGAGTGATGCTATACAAGCCCACAGCTCATACTCAGTAAGGATGCCTTCACACAGAAAAAGGGACTTGGATTTACACTAAATACTCCGTGGTCTCTTTATGATCAACTGGGGAAATCAACTACATAATTTGTGATTCAGGTGAACGTTGATCAGGTTACATTACAAGAAGAAACACCAGTCCAAAGTGGTATCTTAGAAAAAGGCTGCCTTTCTTCTTCATCAAGGAAGTGCTCATACCACTCTGGATGAAGAGATGGAGAAGCCCCGAGAGACAGAGGGGGTTTGAAACACCACTGTTGGGAAGTCTCTTGCAAAAGCACAGCAAATCCAAATGGCCTGAAGGATTGGGAACCTTATTTCTCTGCACAGTGAGTTATTGCAAGGATGAAGCCACAAGCAATGGGCCACTGCGTGCAGCCCCATTGAGGGCTCCTGGGACAGCGTCTTTCAACTTAAGGAATCTTCAACACAGACAACGGACTTGAACAAGCATTGTTTCCTTTTGATTAAGCAAATAGCTCTGAAAATCATAGCATTAAAGATCTGGCTCAGAAACATTTGTAAAATAACTATGCAAGGATTGGGTTATCTGTATTTCCACTTTCAACTGGGAGGAGGAGTGATTCGTTCTGGGTCCTGGGGTATTTCAAAATCGCAAGTATATTTCTTGTAGCTTTTGGCTCAAGCAGATTGACTGGCAAGAAACTCTGAACATAATCACATAATGATCACATTTTCCAAAAGACAAAGTAATGTTACTTTTAACTGGCCTTCATGAGAAAAGTATTTAAATCCCCAAATCCAACTGCTCACTGCTGCATTTGTTTTCATGTTCATTTGATCTTGGCAACAAATTGATTATGCCTATTTTTCTACAGAAGAATAGTGGGCTGGGACAGGCTAAGCAACTGCTCCAAAGCCACAGCTGCAGGCCTAGACTTGAGAGGCTGAGGCAGGAGGATCGCTACTGACTTCAAAGGCAGCTTAGCCAACTTAGTGAGCTCAAGGCCAGTCTCATTACCAAGCAAGACTGCCCCGAGAAACAAAACAGTGTCCCAAGCCAATGCTCAGACACATCCGTCTGTGTGAGAGACTTGATTTCTTTCCACTAAATCCAGTTTCTCAAATAAGCCTCCCTGTAAATAGTTACGTGACCCCCTGGGCATGGAAAGTGAGAGTTTCAAAACTAGAAGTTACCAAGTTTAAAACAAACAAAGAAAACACATGTTCCTTCAATGTGCAACCATATGCCTAAAAGCAAATAAACCATATACCCCAAATACCTGAATTCTAACCAGGTAGGGTGGTGCAGGTCTGTAATCCCAGCACACCGGGACGCTGAGGCAGCAGCCTGGGCAATTTAGCAACTTACCAAGACACTGCCTCAAAACAAGTAAATAAAAAAGGTGGAGCATGTAGCTTTCAGTCCCCAATGCCATGAAAATAGAGAAGGTGGGTTCTGGGGCGGGAAGGACTGAGCTTCTAATTGTGTCTTAGTTCTCTACCAGGTGGCTGCCTTGGGGGCAAATGAAGCTTAGTACTTGGTCTGAAAAAAAAAAAGATTAAAAACACTGGACTGTCCACCTCCTCTGGTTGTTGGAAGGTAAAGCTAGAATATATATGTTGATAACCCGAAAGCTCTCAAGTACAATGTATAGGAAATACAACTCCATTTAGTCTATTGACTTCGGGGGAACAAAACCACCCATAAATCAGGAAAAGGAGAAAATATATTCAATCCTGTGTATGGTGCAACTGTCAAGTCTAATCAATTTAGAATTATGCCCATGGAATCGCCTCAAATGAAGCTGAATTTGTTAGTCATCTTTCCTTCCGAAAATACAAGAATGGATCAGAACAAGAAGAAAAAGACACTGGACTTCTGGTTACACTATAATGACCACCCGGCATCGACAGTTTAATAATTCGCTTCTCTTAGAATACAGTAATTTTATAAAAACTCAACATTTTACAAGATACTATAATTTCTGAACAACAAAATGTGGATCTCAATACAGCAGAACAGTTGACTGCACAGCTACATAGACTTGAGTTGTTAAGAACACCTAAATTTGGTATCTGTTGTCCATGAAAGATTGCTTAATTTTATAAAATATGGACTTGGGCAGAAAGGCTAAAATTATATAAAGACAACCCTTTTTATAATCCTATACCAGCTTCTCATTTTGAGATTTATCCCTTAAAAGAAAAACAAGTTATTCTTAGGAGAGCAAACAATCCTCTACTTGAGAGTCTAAACATCTTGATCATAAATCCCTATCAATAAAGTGTTTAGCTTATTACCAATGAGTACCTAGTCATATAAAGCATACAATGTATTTTTTATACACACAGGGAAACACATGTAAAGATATTTCCAAAGAGGGGCCAGGGAGTTGGCTCAGTGGTTCCGGCGCTTGTCTTGCAAGCACAAGGGCCTGGGTTCGATTCCCAGTAACCACATACCATACTGGGCGTGGAGACCCACACCCAGCAGCAACCAGTACCACATACCACAGTGCCGGGCGTGGTGGCTCACGCCTGTAATCCCAGCACTCGGGAGGCAGAGGCAGGAGGATTGTGATGTGAGTTGGAGGCTGAGCTCAGGGCCAGCCTGAACCACAAAGCGAGACCCTGTCTCAAAAAAAAAAACAAAAACAAAAACAAAAAACCTAAAAAAAAAAAAAAGATATTTCCAAAGAATATCCTAACTTTGGAGATGCCTATAAAGGGAACCTTTAAAATTAAATGTGCTCGTGGGTGAACATTTCCAGCAGTTAACCATTTCAACTAAGTAATGCTTGATGCAATATTTTCCCAACCCAAGAAAATCAGTCGACTCCACTGTCTCCCCTGCCTGGTGCTCTCTCCTCGGTCATCTCTCTGCCACAGGAATAGGGCCCCAAACCACCTGCACAACTTAAGGGCACCAGGTTCCAGTGGATTATATCAGAGAGCTTAACAAATAATCTCGCCTCAAAAAATACCAAGAAACGAAGGAATATTTGCCCTGCCTGGTTTCCTTAACTACCTGGAAGAACATGCTTTATTCGTGTTTCTCCTGCACGTCCCCAAGGCCAGGTAGGCCCAGGCCCTGCGACCACTCTGACCTGCGTGCTCACACAAGCTCAGCGCAGCCTGCCGTGGAGGAGCGGCGGAGCCGAGGGGAGGACTCCCAAACTGTCCAAACACGGCGCTGCGTGAACCGCTCTGGACGCACATGGCCAGCCCGGCGGGGAAGTGCTGGCCAGCCTTCTGATCCCTCCCTCTCCACCCCGTTTTCCCTTCCCCACCTGCCCTTTCCATCCGAGCCCACACTCACACAGTCCCCCCTTCAGCCTCCGTGCTCCCTGTGGGCACGCAGACTTCCCAGCGGACACGACACTCTCAGTACTAGAGAGACACGTCTCACAAAAAGGCCCGCATACGAGTCAGAAGATGAACTCCGTGATGTTCCTTAACATCATTATTCAGTCTTAACAGGAAGCATGGAAAAAATTGTTAGAATCCTATGCATGGGAAGTTCATCATTTGTTATTCCTATTTTGACACATGGAACAATGCAAAGAGAAATTGATAAGCTAAGTTCAAAATATAGCAAAAATAGAAGCTAGTTTGATTACTACTATACAGGAAGTGACTTCATTATTACTGCATCTAAGTTTATTCATCTAGCAGCATCTCACAAAACTTAATCTGAACGAAGTTCTCCATCTTGATATTTAAAGAAAATAGGAAGGTCTATAAATGCAACCAGAAATTTTAATTAATACAGAATTTTCTGGGTTTTTGTCCGATTTATTAGTTAATTGATTTCAGGCCTGTTATGCAGCTCGGTCTAATTAGTAGTATAAACTACTTTACTATAAAAGATTACTATTGTTGGATTATACTCAAAACATGAAAATAAAACAGCTGTATTTCAACAGTGGTCATACATAAAGTGCAATTGGAAAGACTAAGTCTAAATTATTTGAAGTCTGTATAGCTGGTTGTTTCAGATGCAGCGGCGCTGTAATCAAGACCAGCCTCAAAGTGGTGATCCTCCTGCCTCAGCCTCCAAAGAGCTGCTATTGCAAGCATGCCCACCATTCCTGGCTTTTGAAGTCTTCTGTGCACAGATAAAACTATTGACAAATTCTTTCCATATAGCTTATCAAAAACATCTTATCCCACAATCTGAAATAGAAAGGAAGGGGGAAGAGGAAATAACTTTAAACCTCAATATGCAAAATACAGGCTTTACTTACATTTTGTAAACAGGAGATTCTGAAACAGTAAAAATCACCCTGGGGAAAAAGTCTTAACAGTTATTTGTTCTGACAATTAAGATATATGGAAAGTATCGGTCATTAAATAGTGGACACCAGAAATGCTAATTTCTTCCTTTTAACTTGAAGGCTAACTCCACAACATGTGATCCTATGCAAAACAAGCACAACTACCTGCACTATGTGCGTCACAGTAGTGTACAGCAGCGACTGGTGCCACATGGAATGAGGCATCTTGCAGATGGGGTGGTCTTTCTGTGAAGACACAGCACACCCATCCCGTGAGAGGTTAAGTCACACTACCCTGTGCGGGACTATCACGTTTACCACACAATCCACCTCAACACCTTGCTTCAGCATTACAGAGGAAGACAGCGCTGAAGAAAGAATTTTTAAACTACCTGTTAAAATTGAGAAATTAACACTCCCCAAAGTTCTTGCCATCGTGACTGAATTGCTGGTGCCCGTACAACTCATTTGGAAAGCAGGCATCTTCTCTGAAAGGATTTCTAATAGACTATTTTAACTCATGCAGTTGGAAGCTTTAAGGCTGTATGAATCACACAGAACCGGTGTAAATGACTACACATGAAGCCCTGGCACACACCTGCCTGTGCGCACGCAGCAGACACTCTATTTTTATCGGAATAGCAAGGCCGAACACTCCCCAGGAGCAGTGAACAAAACACATCCAACGGCCACTGTACCGTGGCTACAGTCTGCTGAGCAGCCGTCTGGGGAATACAAGCCGAAAGGCCGGGGCGCAGCTGGATGCCAGGCCCGAGTGACCTCTGCAAGCCTGTCAGAGAGGAACTGTCAGTAGTCCCTCTCATGCCAGGCATCACCTCAGATCAAGTTCCTTTTTTTTAACCAAATTTTAGAGGTGTTCGATGTGAAGATCATCAAAAGCAATTCTGTATTTGACAAAAGGTTATATGGAAAGAAGTTTTAGGGACTCAAATGTCCCTCAAGTGTCTACAAGTCACCCTCAATCCCGCCTCAGGGCCCAGGGCTGAGTCTTTAAAGCTTTACCAAGCTTCACGGCAGCCACGTGAGGGTGAGCGGAGGGTAAACAGCAGTCAGCACTAGGCTAATAAAAGCTGTACTACCATTTGTCTTTAGTACAAAGTCAAGTTTGAAAAACTGAGGCTTTCCCAAAAAGACTGTTAACAATCACCAAGACAGTCCCATGTGTTGCTATGGGCTAAGAATTCAAACTGTCAAAAATGGCCGCTCAGTGTACGTGCACTTGTGTATTCTAAGAACCTGACATGCTGGTGGACCTTGGTGTAGCTCGTAGTCAGAAAAATGTAATCTTACCAGTAGGAAAAATGCTACGTATTTTGGGATTACCAATTTCAGTTACTCAACTTTAGTAAACTGTGCACTGTGTCTCTGATATGAATGTTGACATACACTGTATACCAGTCACTACTGCATATGGTAAATTCTCAACAGTACAGCAAAACTCAAAATTCTGCACTTTGTTTCCTTTTAAATAGCATGTTACCCTCCAAGACCCAAGAATCACCAAGGCTTGACTAGGAGCAGGGTCGCTCCTGACCTGTGTGAAAGCATTCTCCACTTCACTAAGGTTCTTACAGTTTCTCAAACGTCCGAAATGAGGGCAAGGCAGCATTCAATTTTTGAGAATAAAAGTTCATGAACATACCTTTTTGTTGAATTCCAGCGTAAGGGATTTTTATGTAAATCTTGCAGGTGATGAAAAGCAAAAACCAATCTCTCTGTCGTGATTAGGACTACGGGTCACCCGCCCCAGGATTCTCTACACAGGGGCAAACCCACGGGACACAAGTGGTTTCTCAAAGGTGGCCCAGAATGGAACATTTACGTCTTCACTTCAGCAGCAGAACAGTGAAGTGTAATCCTGTCAGTACCACTGTTTTGGAAGATGTTACCTCTGTCTCTCCTCTTCAGTTCATGAAATCGTTAGCCTGTCAATGTGTCCATGCTTTGACTTTAGATTTTAAAATAAAGCAGGTTACCCATTTCCTCTACCGCCTAATATGTATACACAGACCACTTTCATCTCCCATCAAATGTTCTCTGCGGCGTGGGCAGTGCGCAAGTGACATTCACGGAGCTTACCGATCTAAGGCTAAGAAAAATGTGTAGCTGCACCTCTACAATCATGACAAGAGATTGATTAAAATGCCAAGATAAGAAACAATTTATTATAGAGAGAAGAAAAATTTCTCATCCAAAATATAGAAATCTGTACAACTTTGCCACAATCAATATACATGAACTGTACAAATTTACACCAGTTCATAATTTACCAAATAAAAGATGACTAACAAAGTTCACAAAATAGATGGTGGTTTGTGGAAAAGACTTTTACCCAATTAAGTACAAGGAAAGTTACAAACCAGACCTTCACTTTCTAAAAATAAGAAGTTTACTCAGTCTTAGAAAACTACAAGCTAGCAAATGTACAGAGAGCTGGCTGGTGCTAACACCACAGTTGAGACAGTGTCTTCGTGAGGGTCTTTTTAAAGCCTGTTGCCACGGCAGATTCTGGTCACTTGCTACTTTCAAAGCCAAAAACACAACACAAGGTCTGACCATTTCCCCAGGTCATGCTTACTAGTTTGTCTGTATGTACATTTTTACATATTTAAGTGCTAGGTAAAAGTCTTGTCATAAAATTTCCAGTACTACCATGTTTAAAACGAACTTTCCTACTGAGCTGCCAAAAAAGGTTATCAGTAACAACTTTCAAGTGTAATAGTGCAAATTCCTCCATGAGAGACTGCAGAGAAAGCTGTTCTGAAACATGTGTTTTCATTCGAGGGACTGATGTAGAAATTTAGATGTATGGGAGAAACTGAAACCACCCTCGGACTTCACTCCCTAGCAAAGAGCAATCATATACTCGGACTCACAGGCTATTAAATCATTGAAAGGTACTGTCCAAACTATGGCACTGTCACTTAGAAAAAAAATTTTTTTTACCACTCTATCTTGTGCCAGATCTTCACAGCTGTGACATGGTTTAAATTCCATAATCCATCCCCAAGAGGAGCCCACCCAAAGCAAAAATCAAATTTATCCATCCATTAAAAGATGATCCATCCATAGACTATATCTTAACCCGATACAGTCATCATATTGTAGTTTTTGGAAGGGCTGGTTCTGCCCAAGAGAAGTTCCTCCTTACAGCTGATCCTGCTGTCTACCATTTGGACGTTGGAGCTGTTTTGAGTGCTACCTCCTGCCGGCGAGGCTTCGTACAGCACGCAGATGGAGCCATCCTCTCCGATCCTGTAGGACACTTCGTAGGGGTCAACCCAGAGTGTGAGTTCACTTGGGAGAAGCCTGAACAGCTCCTGACTGCTCAGTCCAATCCGCTGTGCTGCTTGTCCAATGAGAGGATCCATTTTATGGTTGATTCGAATACAACGGTAACCTGATCCCTTGCACGGCTTTTCTGGGAACCAGTGATGTTTATAATGTTCTACAGAAGGGAAGAACACAGAAACAATGCTTAGATCGCCAGTTTAGCTCCGCCGTAGTTGCCTCCTGCTGCTAGCTCGTTTAAAGAGGGAAAACGAAAACTACCAACTTTTAAAAGCGTCCGGGCTTGCACTCGCGGCGGGTGCCGTGTGCGCGAGGACGGAGAAAGAGCGGGCAGCCTTTAGGAACAGCACTCGGCTGTGCGGGCGGAACGATCGGGGTTGGGCCGCCAAATCCGCGAGCAGGAGCGCAGCGTCCTGCGCCGGCCCGGGAGGGACCCCGACGGCGCGGCTGGAACCGTTCACTTTCTCCACCCCGCCCTGGCCGCGCACAAGGCAGTTTCAGGCTGCGGACGGGGGCAAGGCACCGGACTGTTACCCCGAAAGGGAAAAAAACCAAGAAACCCTAAACCGCGCTCAGAGCAGGGTGGGACGGTAGCGGTGACAACTCCGATGATTAATGGGAAGGGCAGGCGGCGCGGAGACTCCGTCGGTCCCGAGCCGGACCTGGCCCGGCCACCGATCCGCAACGGTCGGAGCGCGGGGGAGGGAGCGTCGCCCCCCCCCGGCCCCGCGCTCCTTTGTCCCCAAGCCCGCCGACGGCCCTCGGGCCGCGGGTCGCGCCTCGGTCGGCGCCGCTTTCTTTGTTGTGCCGGTCTCCGTCTCCCCTCGGGCGCCCGGGACCCGCGGGGGCCGAGCCGACACAGACTCGGCGGGCCCGACGGCGGGAGGCCGCGGCGCCCGAAGCCCCAGCCCGCGCCCGCTCACCTGCCAGCAGCTCCTGCAGGCTCTGGCTGAAGGTCTGCAGCTGTCGTTCGCTCGTGAGCCCCTTGGTGCGGAGGAACTTGGAGATGAAGGACACGGCGGCGGCGATCTCGCCTATCATGGTGGCGGCTCGAGTGTAGAAGGGATGCATGGGGGCGGCGGGCGGGGGCGGCCCGGGGCGGCCGGGGCTCGGCCCCGACGGCGGAGCGGCCACCCCGGGCTCCCTCACAGACCAGACGGCTGAGAGGAAGGGGAGGGTGTGAGTAGCGAGCGGCTTTTTTTTTTTTCTTTCTTTTCTTTAGAGTAAAAAAAGAAAAGTTATTTTCGAGACAGGAGGCGGCAGGAGAAAGGAAAAGACGAGCGATGGCGGCCTGGTCACATCGCTCGGACCTCCCCGGCCGCCTCCGCCTCCAGCTCCGTAGCCTCCGAGGATCCCAAGAGTTGCATTTCCAGCTCCGGGGGGTGCGGAGATGCCGCGGCCGTGCAGCGGACTTTATACCACTGTGGACGGACGTGACGTATACGGAGCGTGACGGCCGACTCCAGCCAATCGGGAGATCGCACCATTGTGACGCAAACAGATTCGGTGCCGGAGGGGGCGGGAAAAAGGACCCAGGGGCGGACCCAGAGACCGGGAAGAGAGGGAGGAGCTGACGTAATCCGCTTGTAAACAAATAAACCCGGAGTGGCGGCCCGAGCCAGATCCGCCGGGGCCGGACGGGCGGCGGCGGGGGGCTCGCGTGCAAGCTCCGCCCCTGGCGTAGCGCGGCCCTCCGGCTTTGTCAGAGCGAAGCCCGGGGCGCTCGAGCCCTCCGCCTGGGCGCCGTGTCCCGAGGGCTCGCGCCGGGCCGGGCCGCGCGTCCCAGCCCCGGCCTCCCGGTGCTCGGTGTTTACGCGCAGTCCCCGCCCGCCCCGCCCCGCCCCGTCCCGCCCGGGATGCGCGGCGAACGCGGCTGCAGCCTCGGGAGCCCGGCCCCTGGCAGAGCCGCTCTTGGCGCCTCCCGAGAGGTGAGCCCGCGACGTCTTCGTGGAAGTTTTAATTGCAAAGTAAGTAGGTTAGGAAGGCCACTTGCGGCTGCTGGGTCAGGAACTCGGGAGTCAGAGAGCAGCCCTGTCCTAGCCTCGCTGCATGCGGAAGATAAATACGACGCAGATCCTGAAATACGCTTTGAAAAGAAATGAAATCTCACATGCGTTGTAAAATGTGAATACTCAAAACCAAAGTGTTTATTTTCTCCTACTCCAAACACTGAGACTTAAACGGCTGTTTATAAAAATGGAAGGGGAAAAATAAAACTGGAGGCTTGTTGACAGTATTGTGTAGATACTGAGTTTACTCGGAAGCCTATTTCAAGCACTTTTGGAAAGAATGTGGTAAGAAAGCATGAGCCTGTTAGAACGATTAGCCTAAATCAGGGTTAACGCGACTCCATTAAGAGGAAGAAAAAACGATGAAGGCAGGCAGGCAGATGGGCAAGCAAACAAGAGGCAGGAGCTGAACTCTACCAGATGGAAATAAATATCCTGAGCTTAGTTGATCATCAATATTGCAAAACATAGCACTTTAAAAAAAAATACTTAGCCAAAGGGTATGGAAAATGAAGAAGTGTGACTTGTTATAAAAGCAAGACAACAGGAGCTGTTTTTGTTTGGATTAAATAACATAAAACTAGATTTGAAAGTAACTTTCCCATTATTTTCTCATTAATACACTATTAGTGTGTATAAAAATGTTTTTAAAGATGGTTTAAAACATTGACTTTTGAAAGCATCCATTTTCTTTGGCTAGAAGTATCAAAAATAATGGTAAATAAATGTTTTTTCTTCTGGAACTTTTTAGATAGAATTGCCTTGAAAAATCAGTGTCATAATAATTATCTCACCCAGCATGAAACCTTCCACTACTCACAGAGCAGGAGAATAAGATCTTCCGGGAACCTCCTCACCCCACCCACCCGTCATGTGTCCTGTCCCTCCTGGCCCATTATCAGTCACATGAGCCTAGTTTAGGAATCTCGGAAAGGTTTATCTCTTCCAACCTGATCGCCAGCAGACTCACTGATGAAACAATAATAATGAAGATCGCAAAAATTGTAGGATTTGAACAGACTTCTCCCCAGCCCATGTTCTCTGCCAGCAGAGTCCCAGTGGACTCTAAGGAGCCGAACATTAGCTAAGGAGTAGAATGTTGCTCAGCATGTAGGAAGCCCGGGGCTAAATCCCCAGCACTGCCAAAAGAAAAAAGCCAGGATTTTCCTGGCTCCCTTTTTAGAGATAGCATCTTGCTTTGTAGTTCATGCTGGCCTCCAGTGCTGCTTAGAGCCTTCCTGGGCCTGGAACTCAAGATCCTCCTGCTTCAGCCTCCCCACTGATAGAATTATAGGCAACTGTTACCACACTGTGCTCCTGGGATCCTTTTGGAAAGCTTCACAAAATTGGCTGGAGTTTTACTCACGTACTCCTAGGTTTTCCCACCAGTGGTCTTTTCTAATTGTGTACTTGCACTTTCCAGTCTAAATCATCAGTTAAAGAGATAATCCGTTCAGGAAATTATCTGAGAGATCCAAAATATTTTGTTATTGTTGTGGTTGAGACCAGAACCTGCACTAGTTTCCTGGGTGCCCTCTGGCTCGGCATCCTCCTGGTTCAGCTTCCTGAGTAGTTGGGATGATGGACTTGCACTACCCGACTCAGTTCACCTGGGATGGCTAAGGGGTACTCAGAAAACAAATGGAAGTGAAGACTGGTCCTGACTGTAAGCGTAGATAGTACACCGCGGTACCTGGTAATAGGTAGTTTTCAGGTGTAGATGTAAATATATTTAATAATAAATTTATTCTGACCCTCCCATCTAGGAAATAAGCTGGTAACTGACAACTCTTTTAATTAATTTGGTTCTTACACTTTCTTGTATCGTTGTTTTGCTGAAATGCAGGGCTGTTCCTATTTACAAACCCATCTCTGTGTCCTTGGGTAAGTTGTCTAACTTCTCTCAGAGAACAATAGAGCCAGATAACCTCTAGAAGGTGTTTGTCCCAGTGGCCAAGACTGAGATATATTAGCTGTTTGTATTATCAGTTAATTTGATTGTTACCAAATTCATTTCTAAATTATAAAAAGTTTCCAGTGAAAAACATTTTTTGAGACGAGGTCTCACTATATAGTGAGGTTGACCACGAGCTCACTGTATAGCCTATGCTGGCCTCGAACTTGTAGCCAGTGCTCCAGCCTCAGCCTCACAGGAGTGTGCCACCACGCCTGGCCAAACATTAAAACCTTAAGAGGTCTGTCAGAACGAATTTACTAAGTGAACCTGGACTGGGTGTTGTAGCTCATGCCTGTAATCCCAGCACTCTGGAAGGCTGAGGCGGGAAGGTCCCAAGCTAGAGCCTACACTAAGCAAGTTAGCAAGACCCTGTCTCAAAATAGAACCTAAGGGGCTGAAATGTGGCTCCATTGGAAGAGGCTGGATTCAGTCGCCAGGACTAGCAAAAAGGACAGAAAGAACTGGGATGCAGAATAAATTGGCAAACAGAAGCACACATGCGAGGTCCTTGAAAACGGGGCTTACCCTCTCAGAACGTTCTCCAGATGTCTCGACAGGACTCACTGCTGGACTCATTCCACTTAGCTAGAATTTCAAAGGAAGGGCTCACTTCAAATGGTGCCAAACAGTTGACTCAAAACTAACAAGCAGAACTTCTCAGTAATTGTGTTTTATCAAAAAAAAATATTTAGAGTTTACATTCATAGACTAATAAACTTTAGGAGTCTGCTGAGCTGAAAACCTTTTATTTCGCCAAGGATTTTTTTTAGTGATGTTGCAATCTGTCATTTTTATTTGGGGGCAGAAAGGTGTTTTAGCCAAGTGTGGGAATGACATCAATATCCAAATAAAGCCCAGAGATTTTGTTGGGTTAGTTTGTTTTTCTGAGTTTGTCTTGAACTCCTCTGTGTAGGTCATGCTGGCCTCAAACTCACTACATTGCCCAGGCTGGGCTCAAACAGCAATCCTCCTGCCTCAGCCTCCTGAGTGCTGGGATGACAGGCATGCACCATCATGCCTGACCCAACTTGGGAACGTTTAAGGTGAGCAGTCCACGCCTGAGTTAGCAGTAAACTAAGTTATCATACTGCTGATTTCATGCGTACTGTAAAGAATGTGCCTACTGTGCACGCAGCACCACTCGGGGGGAGAGGGGTCCCCACTGCCAAGGGTACCGTCTCCTTCATCCCTTTAACTACTTACATCTGCTGTCTTTCTTGAATCAGTATCTCTTCCTTCAAAAAACTTGCCCTGCCCCTGTTCAGGCTGGCCTTGAACTCTTGGTAGGCTGGCTGGCCTTGAACTCTTGGTAGGCAGGCTGGCCTTGAACTCACAGCCTCCTGAAGAGCACAGAGAAAAATTTAAAAGGCTAGAGATGTACTCATCCTTCCCTGGGTTCAGATCCTTAGTGCCTCAAAAACACTACCTGCGTCACTACAGTTGGACAGGCTGACTGCCTTTTTAAAGGGAATGGAGTTCAAAGAGACTTGGAATGTATTGCTCAGGAGTATTATAGTCACATCTACACTGAAGTGTTTTGTTTTGTGTCCCTGTGCTATGCACATGTTTTAGGATTTTATTCTGCTGTGTTTTTGAGGTGGTCTCTCGTGCTGATAAGGTATCATCCTCTGCCCCGAGTCCCGGCTGGTATTGGCGCTGTCCTAGAACCCCGGGTGACTGTCTGGAAAGTCCCAGTGTGTTCTCCATGGCTGTCAGAGGCACAGTTTGATAAATCAGGGTGCAGTTTGATAAGGAGGCCTGCCCCTGCTCCTCCATTTTACCCAGTAAAAGAATACTTCTACTAGCAGGACCCTCCCTCCCCTTCGGCACATTCTAGGTGGGTCAATAAAGTTTTCCTTCCTGGACTGTGAACCTATTTCAGGGAGAGTCCGAGATGTCTAGACAATTCAGCTTAATCAGCACAGGTAAAGTCCAGTGGGAGCGTTAGGAGATCATGAATCTGTAATCCTGACGTTCTTGGAAGCTGAGGCAGAAAGATTGTAAGCAGCCATCTTGGGCTACTTAATGATTTAATTTTTAAAAAAGGCTGGGGATGTAGCTCAGTGTGAACCACCGGAGTTCCTTCCCAAGCACCCCCCCGACACACACACACACAACGTGTCAGTGGAAAACAGACACAAGGCGCTCGGTCTGCCTTCCTGCTTGTGGGCTCAGGAATTCAGAAAGGCCCAAGTATGAAAGTGAAAAGGCCCAAGTATGAAAGCGAAGGTGCTCTGTGATTTCTTTTCCTTGATGGAAGAGAAAAGCACCTGATCTCGGAGTGTTTTAGAGGCTTAAGCAAAGGAAGTTAAATATTGTTGAAAACACTGGTGAGTAGGAGGGAGTATGTTGTTGTTTTGCGATACCAGGGATCAAACTCATGACCTTGGTGGGCCAGACGTGGGGCTGCAGAGCTAAATCCTCTGCCCTGGAGGTATTTTTGATGAGGAAGTGATAGGACCACTTTTATATTGTGGAAATTTAGGAGCGTGAAGAACCGAAAAGAGGCAGACTGGAAATGATTTCTATTTCTACATCCAATTCCTACTGAAATGATTCTTACTTGAAATAATTTAGTGTTTATTGTGGTTCTTCAACTAGAAACCTGTGCATGGCATTTATTTCTTTTTCGCTTGCCCACTGACAGGAGGAGGACTGCATGATTCGCTTCTGCCTGGCACCTGCCTTGTTTTGCTTTGGTTTGAAGGCAAGGGCACGATTTAAGGCGTCTGACCTCACTTCAGACTCGCCGGGGCTCAGAAAACACAAAAGAACTTGCAAGCACAAGTGACGTGTGCAGTGGCGTGGAGATTCGCACTTGTCATCCCAGCACTCAGGGAGACTGAGGCAGAAAGATCGAAAGTTTGCAAGTTCAAGCCCAACCTGAGTAATGTCGTGACTTAGAAAGACTCTGTCTGAAAATGAAACATAAAAAAAAGTACACAGGACGCAGTTCAGCGTGAAGGCCACGGGTTTGTTCAGTCTTCAGTATCGCAAAACGGAGGGCAGCAAAGAAAAAAGGAAGGGAACGGGCACATGCAGATTTTAAACGAAACTCATCTTTCCATTTGCACAGTGAGCGAAAGAGGAGCACAGTGTCTCGTAACAGTGGGGCAGGGGAATGTCGCTGAGGGTGCCTGGGTTCTGGGGTTAGTTTTTAGATGCATTCATGTCACTGTTCCAGAAACTGTCCCTCCGGTGCATCTGGCAGCATTTCACAAGTGAGGATACCGTTGGAAAGAAAATAGGTTATTTAGCCAACATCCCACAGCCGGGTTTGAACTTTCAGGTCAGGATCTGAAAAGTTCGACTCCTGAATACCCTGGAGAGGTTGCAAGAAGCGCTTCTGCGCTTTCTTTCCTCAAGGGACTGTGTGAAGTGAAACCAGATAAAGGTAGAAACCTCCGGGGGTGAAAGGAAAAAAAATAAAAGTGAAGAAATCAAGGCAGCTAAGGAGACAGCTCACTGTGGAAGTACCCGGGAAAATACAGCTACATCTATTAAAAGGCTCCCTGGAAAATGAGTCAAAGGACATATTAAAAAGTTAATCTGCCAAATAAAATAATTTCACTGGAATCAAAATTTTCCCTAGGGGCAGATAAGAAAAAGCAGCAAACAGGCTTTCTATATTTAAGTCCATCTGAAACTTTGTACTTCCCCTTCGGCCTAAATTAGGAGAAGAACCCAGAGCCGGTCGGTTCCACAATCCCTCCCGCAGAGGCGAACTCGTGACCCGGGTGGGGGTGGAGGCCGCTCGGGGTCCAGCTCCGTCCAACGCACTTGAACCTGATCACTTGCCCTGGACTCTGGAAGGCTTTTCTGCTGTGGCTCAAGGCCATTCCTGAAACCTGGACTCCACCCTGAGCCGCCGCCTCCAGCGCAGAAGCCTGTGACTCCTGGAGCTGGTTTGAACATTCCCAGGGCAAATGAGACCGGATGGACTGTTCCAGAACAGACAGTTGGCCAAACACACAGAAAAGCCGGCGAAGGCATCCATTTCGGTTTTTTTTTTCCTTTGAAATCTTTCTTACTCCCAAGTTTTCTTTTTTCTTTTTGAAGCGAAACCTGTATTGGTACATTGTAGATCTACATAATGGTCACATTCATCCCAGGAAAAGTCTGTCCTTGTACCTAACTTATCTCGCTCTTTTTTCCCCATTCCTCCATTCCTCCCACTGCTCTGCCCCTCATTTACAAAAGCTGCTTCCATTTCTCCTGTTTTTTTTTTTTGTTTTTTTTTTTTGAGACAGGGTCTCGCTTTTCAGTTCAGGCTGGTCCTGACCTCACTATCCAGCCCAGGCGAGCCTGGAACTCGCAGCAATCCTCCTGCCTCTGCCTCCCGAGTGCTGGGATGACAGGCGTGAGCCACCGCGCCCGGCACTGTGGGATGTGGTACGGGTTGCTGGTGGGCGTGAGTGTCCACGCCCGGACCCTTGCACTTGCAAGACAAATGCCGGAACCACTGAGCTAAATCGCGACCCTATTCTTTTCTTGTTGCTTCTTTCCTTCTCCCTCATCCCCCTTTGTTATTCTCCTCATTGGAAAACTTCTTCCCGCTTCCCAGGGTGTATGTGGACTGAAGGTGGGAAGGACTCTCTCCGCTGCACATCGATAGGGCCAGCAGAAAAGGCTCACAGGAGCCAAGGGGGTGAGGTTAAAAAAAAGGGATCTTCTGTAGGCCACATTCCTCAGTCATCTCACACACATGAGGGACAGGGGAGATCACCTTATCAAACACTCATTTAGATAGCGTTTTATGGAGCCTCTTCCCTGGAAAAGCTCCCTTGGCTTCTGGTTTTATGTAAATGAAGAATCAGGAACGGTATCTTTTTTCTTTATCTTTTTCTTTTTTTGTTTTTAGACAGGGTCTCCCTTTTGTAGTTTAGGCTGGCCCAGATCTCAGCCTTGAACTCACAGCAGTCCTCCTGCCTCAGCCTCCCAGGTGCTGGGATTACAGGTGTGAGCTACCACACCCTGCACTGTGGTATGTGTTTCTGATTGCTGGGGGTGTGAGTCTCCACTCCCAGCATTGTTGTTTGTGGTCACTGGGGATCAAACCCGGGCCCTAGCACTTGCAAGGCAGGCACCAGAACCACTGAGCTAAATCCTGGGCCCGGGAATAGTATCTTTTGATTGGACCTGATTGGAATAAAGCTTTTATAAAGAGGGAGGAGAAGAAAGAACAAGCAAGATATATCTAGGGCAGGTACAAATTTCCTATGATGAATATTATTTTGTACATGTAAAATGTACCAGTAAATATTTCTCTTAGAGGAAAAAAAAATTAAAAAACACTCCTCAAATTGGCTGTGTGTACAGTGATGATGCCAGCACCGGAGTGGGCGCGTCCCTATCCCTGGGAAAGTCCCGCACCCTATTGCTGTTTTACAGTGCCTGAGCAGTCTGATCTAAACCATACTGGGTGTTGACCTGTTTTCTAGTTGTCAACTTCAAAGTCCAACATTGGTTTAGGGAAAGAGCTAGGTGGCAGAAATCAGCCCCGCACCTTGCGGACTGTTAGGGCTCACGCTCAGTTGCTGGAGCGGGGACTGGGGCTGCCTGTAATTCTCCAAGTCTGTTCTTAAATCAGCGGCTCCTGAGGCCCCCCGGGAACTTCAGAGAAATACAACATTTGGCCCTCACTCTGGATCCACTGAATCAGGCACTCTGGGAATGGGGCCCAGCGATCTAGGCACTAACCTGTAAAATCAGTTGTTTTGTAAAATAATGACAAAACTCTGTATTTAAAGACAATAAAATCTTTCCCCCCAGGTATATCTAGCTCAAATAGAAATCTCTTCCCTTAAATGAAAAAAGTTCCCATATGAGTTTAATAGGTGAAAGCTCCCTTTAGAAATCAAGTTTGCTTCTCTGAGTGCTAAAGTTCTAGATATACTCCATTCTTCCCAGTGCTTGAGACAGTAAGTAAACTGGAGACAGTCTTGTCAAAGAAAGGTGTTGACGTTTTGCTCTAAAGAGAGAAAA
>PVIR01016032.1:0-37134 GCA_004026965.1 Petromus typicus
CCCCCCCCCCCATACATATAAACTGGGAAACAGACCCCGAACCCTCATAATGGGAAGAACCGGCCACTTTCTCCTTCCCTTCGGAGGAGTTGGGACAAAGGCTGTTGGCCGAGAGTGAAACGAGGCCCTTTTCAAAGAGTCGTTTCCCAGCCTCTTTCTCCTCCTCGGAAGCACTCTGCGGCTCTTGTTTTTCAGGCTGCCCCAGGCGAGGCAGGAAACAAACCAAACTCTCAGCGTGACGCTGCAGCCTGCTGACTCCCTGGAGGGGGCAGGAGCAAGAGCCATTACGAGGCTGCTGGAGAGAGCTCGCTGCGCGGCGGGCGTGGGCCCTGGCCTAATACTAGCGTGTTTGTCCTCGGGAGCTGTGGGTGTTGCAGCTGGATTTTAACAGGTGCATAATTTTACAAAGCAGTAGCGCCAGGCTCGCACTGGCGGCTCAAAGCAAAGAAGAGCGGCCTAATTCAAGGTCGCGTCAGCGGGCGCCCCTGGTTGCTTGGGAAGAGGAACCGCACAGAGGACGCGTGTAGGGCGGGAGAGCTCACTCCTCGCGTGGAGGTTTAAAGAGGCGTCCTCACGGCGAGGTGAGGCGAGGCGAGGCCGGGCAGGGCCGGCAGGGCCAAGCGAGGACCCGGCGGCGGCTGCTCCTCAGGGCCTCACGCAGGCTGTCCTAGGCAGACAGACGCCACCAAAGGAACTTCGTCTCCTGGAAAAGAAACAATTAACTCCATAAATGACACTACCGAGTCCCTGTCTTTGTGGTTACTGTGTTTAATGGAAGGAAAAAAATAGTGGGACTCCTGGGAAGACACAAAATTATACAGGAAAAAAGGTAGGGTCAGAACACTGCAAAGAACACTGTTGACGTAGACATAACGAGATAGCCTCTTTATTGACGTAACCAAAAATAGTGCGAGTTCTAATGCGGCAAAGTGAAGCAAAGGGATAGCCATGTCAGAGAGCTGGCTACATCCCGAGCTCCAGGCGGTGCTTCCGCCCGTTCTGTTGCTGTATAACATACGGGGCTGGACAATGGAAGGGGAAGTAGTTCATTTGGGCTCAGGGGTCTGAGGCCGGAGTCCAAGGCCAGATCCTGCAAGGCGGGGGGAAATGCTCCAGTCCTCTTGATAATTCTAATCACATTTGTGCATCGCTTTTACTGAAACTGTATGAACAACTTACCCACCCATTTGCAAAATGGAAGCCTGCTACCAAGTAGGGCGGCTGCCGGCAGAAGGTACCCTCAGGTCGTGGGTGCCACGGTCACTTTCCCATCCCTGGGACACAGGGCCTGACACCCAGATCTTAAAGGAGGAGAAGTGTATTTGGCCCACAGTTTAGTCCATGGCCAGTTGGCGCCACAGCAGAAACAAGATGGCAGAGGCCCCTGGCAGAGGGAAAGGCCTTCACTCTGGCTGTCAGGAAAATCAGAGAGTTGGACGGAGCCAGGGTTAAGAAAGCACTTCCCCGGTCACACCCCAGGCCCTACCTCCTAACGCCTGCCCTCGGACTCAGCTGTGGATAAACCCATGAATGAGTACAGTGACCCCATAATCCGAAGACCGGCCTCGCATAGTGACTTTTAGGATACTTTGTACCTACACTGTAACCCAAAGGCCTGGGAGAGGGGAGTCCCCCCACCGCTCTACCACCTTCCCTGGGCCTCCGCGGAGGGTGAGCGGCAGCCAGGCCTAGACAGCAGCCAGCCATCTGGAGGAGGCCTGGGCCGTGGTGGACCTCTGGTCCCTGGGTGTGAGTCCAGCAGCGACTTCCCACAGTGTGCGGGGGAGGCGGGTACAAGGCCTCAGACAACCTGCCACAGAAGGGGCTGCAGTCCTCAGTCCTGCCCCATGTCCAGGAGGAGACCCCAGGCTGCCCCTAGCCCCCATATGGGGACCCCTGGGGGTTGACGTCAAGACCTTTGTACCGAACTAGATCCCCTAACTTCCCCCCAGCCCTGTTTTGAGACAGAGTCTCACTGAGTTGCCCTACCTGGGCTGGAATTTGCAATCCTCCTGCCTCAGCCTCCTAGAGTGCTAGGACTGTAGGTGCGTACCACCATGGACCAGCACTGGGAGATTTTTCTCTGCCATGGCTTCTCATGTCTCCTGCTTCTCTTTCTCTCCTCTGTTCCTTCCAGATCAGAAACTTTCCTTATAGATGTCAATAAACTTCGATTTGTTCATCTGTCTTCTGTTACAAGGCCCCTAGAGAAAACCTAGAAATTTAAAATAAAACTGTTTCTGGGCTGGGGATTTAGCTCCATGGTGCTGTGGCTTCCTGGCAAGCTCAAGGTTCTGAGTTTGATTCCCAGTACTGAAAAACAAAACAAAACACTCTTTCCTCTTCTATATAATAAGAGGAACAAAATTGCTGAACCTGAAAATAGGAAGAACAGAACTAATGAATAAAATGGAATAAAGAATTATAAACAAGTAAGTTAATGTAATGAAAGAAAAACATAATATAATTACTACATGTAACGGGGACAATTTGAAAATATTAAACTTAATTTTAATATTTTCAAAATCGTGTTTCCAAGAAGCAGGCTGGTTATTGTGGCCTTGGGAAGGTAGTTAAACACCCACTGCAGGAAGGGAAGGCATCCACCACGGAGAAGCTGGGATAGTGCTACGGGGAGAGAGATGTGTCCTGGTCTGCAAGGAACAGAGAAAGGAGCAGGGAAGACTGCTGTGAGTCAAGGCCAGCCTGAACTAAACCTCGTGTCAAACAAATAAAAACCACAACCTGTGCCTAAACCAACTTCAGCTAAGTCAAAAGAAAATGAATGCGAGGGAGATGGGAAGGCGGCCCGGAGGAGTACGGTGATGTGGGACCCTTCCCTCTTCTTCCTGGCTCAGAAAGAGGGGCACCCTGCAAAGGGAGATTTCCTTTATAAATGAAAAAAAAAAAAAAAAAGAAAGAAAAAGGTAGCATATATTGTCTCTAAATTTCTCCTTTGGCTATTATTTATGGAAACCATTATCTCAAAATATCCCTTCTACCAAAAAGGCAAAATTGGGCTGATGTGGTCCTGTCTCCTGTATTTTATGATCTTCACTTTTAGATTTTCTTCTTCTCTGTTACCCTGACATTTTGAATGGAACATTTTGTTGGTTTTATCATTTTTTTGAACTATACAAATGCATGCCACATTCCAGTAGGAGGGTGTGATTGTACCTGCAAAGATCATGGCTCTCCAGCTGGTTTCCCTGTGTACTTTCCTCCACCAGCACTACCCTTCCATTTCTTCCGCTAATATAACTTCTGAGCCTGGAAGTTGGTGTCTTTGTGTCATTTGACTCTATCCCTTAGTTTAACACATAGGCAGCACCCTCAGGGTCTGACGTCAGAGACCTGCGAGCCTTGCTGTGCTTGTCCTGGGATAGTGTGACTTTGGACAGACGGCAGATACCTACTGAGGTCGGGGCTTCGTACCTCCTCTCCTTTCAGCGTCCTCTTCCTAGGCGCCGAAGTACCATCTTCCTCCAGGGTAGGGAGATGTTAGGAGGAGATGAGACCAGGCAGTGAAACAAGAACAGGCTGAGGACGTGGGCGCCAACTCCAGGGCCCGCCTTGGCCTTTCTCCTCATGTCAGTCAGACACCACCTGATTCATTCTCCACCATTGTTTAGCCACAGACCCCAGGGCGTCTCATCGGTACTCAAGCTGGGGCACCCATCTTTTGACACGTGATAAAGAAACAGTATTCATGATACTTGCTAAAGGTGGCATAGAAGACTTTATTCAAGAGGAGCCACGGCAACGGAGTTGCAGAAGGGGAGGAGACCATGCACCGCTCTTAACAGGAAAGCAAGCGGGACCTGAGAACAGGGTGTAGGCGGAGCCCATGGACAGAAAATTCCTAAGAGGAAACATGGAGGCTGCAGGGGTTTTGCTACATCAATTTGACAAAATTCTTAGGTCACTGTATTGCAGTATAGTTATCATTTAAAAAACTGTGCATTTCATATACGCACCCCAGTGAATTTGGGGTAAGCATGTTCCTGTGAAGCCATTACCCAGCTAGGCTATCAATATGTTCATTATGTTTCCAAGTTGCTTTCTGCCTCTTTTGCGGTTACTTGTATGTTTGTTAAGAATACTGTGAGAGCTTCTCTCAGAAAATTTTAAGTCCAACAAATACAGTATTTTAAGCCACTGACACTGTGTTGTCCACTCCCTTTCCAGCACTTATTCATCTCGAACAGCTGAATTGTTCACCCTTGTATCGCCCACCGCTCCATTTCTCCTGCCCCCTCTGAGCCCCGGGCAATCCAGCTCTACTCTCTGCTTTTTGAGAGTGACTACTTTAGACTCCAGGTGTACATGAGGTTAGATAGTACTTGCTTTTCTGTGTCTGGCTGGCTTTGTTTATGGTAATGTCCTTTCCATCCATCTGTTACAAATAGCTGGGATTTCTTGTTTTTTAAAGGCTGAATAATATTCCATTGTGTATAAGTAACTGTTATGGCTCATATCTAGATGTCCCCCCAAAGCCTTCTGCACTCATAGTTGGGGGTTTTAGGACTGGCTGGATCATGGGTGTGTAGAGCTGGATGATGGGTACATGACACCGGTTTAATCCTCTGATCGGTTTAGCAGTTCTGAGTGTAGTTGATGGATGTGGGTGGCACCAACCAATGGGCTTATATCCTGCATAGGAGAAAAAGGGAAAGACTAGCTGCTTCCCGCCAGCCACGCCCTGGGCTATTTCTCTCTTCTGTGCGGCCAGCCTTAGAGCCAGCTGGCCATGAGCCAAAACCTCTACAAACTGTGAGATAAAACAATCCTTTCCTCCTCTAACCTGGGGGTATCAGGTATTTTGTTCCAGTAACAAGAAAATAACTAAGACAATAGCATATTTTCTGATCTGCCCACCCACTGAGAGATTTAGCTTGCTTCTATATGTCGGTTAATGTGAATTATAATAATACTTCTATAAAATGAACACAGGAGTTCAGGTAGCTCTTTGGGATACTGACCTCCTTTTCTCTGGATAAATATTCATGAATGGAATCACCGGATTCCACAGTACTTCCATTTTTCATTTGTGCAGAAATGCCCATCCTCCTTTCTGTAATTTACCTTCCTACCCAAAGTGCTCAAGGGCTCCCTTTCTCCACATTTCCCAATAGGGTTTGTCTTTTCTTACTGGCTCAGCAGGATTTTTGCTTCCCTAAGGCGGGCCAGCAGGATAAGACGTCAAGGGCAGGCATGAGAAACCTATCAGAAACTCACGGTGCCCAGATACCAAGACTGGGCCTTGCTCACTAACCTCACTGGCAGAATTCCTGTTAACAATGAAATAAATGAGCTACAGATGAAGATCAAGGAGAGAGTCTGGTCAAAAAGAAGAAAAGATGGGGCTCACTTCCAGGTCCCTTTTCTGTCCCCCTCAGGCAGAAGCTTTCTTTCTCAATAAAGTTTTTGCATTCTTATGTATGTATGTATTTAGTTTTTGGGACAGGATCTCGCTTTTTAAGTTCAGGCTGGCCCTGAGCTCAGCCTTGAACTCACAGCAATCCTCCTGCCTCTGCCTCCCAAGTGCGCGGATTACAGACGTGAGTCTCCACGCCCAGAATTGTTGTATGTGGTTTCCAGGGACCGAACCCGGGCCTTCACACTTGCAAGGCAGGCGCCGGAACCACTGCACTAAATCCCTGGCCCAATTTTCCTACTCTTAAAAAAAAAAAAATGAAGAAAAAGAAGAAAAGGAGCGTGACTCAGGTTTGGACGGTCTTCCTCACAGGCAGCCCCCGCTCAGGCCAAGACTTGGGAACTCCTGCGTGAGGACTGGTCCTGTGGCTTTTGTTCCCATTAACCGCCCACAGCATGACCCAGCTTCTTCTGTGAGACTGAATCCTCCAGCCCAGTCTCAGTGAGCTGCTGTGGGGTTCACGCTGTGCCTGACCCGAGCCCCGCGCCCCGCCCGCACTCCCACACCCCCAGGTGCAGCCAATTCTCCACCCAACACCCACCGCTCAGCAGGCCCCGCCTCCCACCGCGGTGCTGGCTTCCCTAGGCCCCCTCGGGCTTTCAGTCCCGTCCGCCACTTCTTCCCTCACAGCTGCCTGCAGCAACCACTGTTGTTTTCAATTACGTGTTATTATTTTTATATATTTGGTATTGATTTCTTAGTTCGCATAGATACTCTGCATACAATACACAACTGAAAAGCTGCTCAACAGTGTATGTATCATAGAAATAAGTCTCTTTTAATTTTATATCCTTTTTTTTTTTTTAAACAGGGTCTCTCTTTGTAGTTCTGGATGGCCCTGAACTCACTATGCAGCCCGGGAGGCCAGCCTCAAACTCAGCAATCCTCCTGCCTCTGCCTCCCGAGCGCTGGAATTGTGGTGTGAACTACCATGCCTGGCTTCATTTTATATCTCACAGTAACAGAATTCCCTTGTGTGAAAGCCACTACCATTAACACTTGCTTCCCAAAGATGACTTGTGACTGTATAAATGTGTGTGTATTTACTCTACACTATACTGCTATACACGATATATGGTGTATTTACTATTTACACATATGTCTTGTGCTACACATGTGGCCTGCCTGCCCGAATCTGGCTTCTCTCCTTTGACATCGCAACTTGGACAGAGCCCCACTTCAGCATAAAGAGAATATTAGCTGGGTTTGGTGGTGCCTGCCTATAATCTCAGCATTCTGCTGGAGCAATTTAATCATTTAGTAAGATCCTTCTAAAAAAACTATAAGTTGGTGGAGGCTGGAGACACAGCTTAGTGTGAGGGCCCTGGGTTCAATCTTGAAAGAAGGAGGGGAGCTTATTCTTGTTAAATGGCATTAATTTCTTTGGCTCTGACTCTGGAAAAGTCTTGGGCGATCTGGGAACGCCTCCCCCAGTCTGCCCTCTGCCCCCAGCCTGAGGCTTCCTGCAAGGGGCAGCCACTCCGCCCCCCTCCCCGCCCTCGGCGGAGCCGGCAGAGCCATCCAGCCGGAGACCTTTGAATTCTCGCGCAAACAGCTGAGTGGAACTGGAAATGGCTCTTTCTGGAAGGGAATTTGTGGACCGTCAATAATGATACGCTGGTGCCTGGCGAGGAGCCCAGAGTCGCAGAACCTTCTCAGCTTGTCAGGCAAAGGGCGGGTGGAGGGAGAGACCCACCGGCGAGGCTCGATCCATCGCAGCCTTTCTGCCGCTGTGTACGCGTTTCTCCTCTTGTGTAAACAAGGCTCACTGTCTACTCTGAGCCCCAGGCTGCATAATATCCGTAATTTCTGGGTAAGAGCCCCTAGCACAGAACCTAGGCGGTCACCACACTGTCGCCCCTAACAGCCTCTGCTTTCAGACCAGTGCTTGGTGAGGGCTTATTTATGCAGCATAGGTTCTGTTCTGGGCACGAGGCAGCTACAAGCGCCGAGACAGAGTCAGCCGTTCTCAGCACAGCCTCATTCTTTCTTCTGTACTCCGCCCTCTCACATGCCCTAAGCCTGCCCCTGGGTTGTTTTAGTGTGATATCTCTATTGGAGAGCAGCTCTTGAGCGAAATGATTGAAATCTTTGCACAACTTTCCCGCTTATGTTCAGATTCTGTTTTTTTCCCCCAAGATGTCCACAGGTCTGATATGTTAAGCAAATCCTCCTGGCTTCTCTGGCTTCGTGTCATGTACAGAGTGGGGACAGAAACTTTGCACTGAAGGTGCTAGAGCAGAAACTCCCCGATAGGTATTCTCCTTGTCTCCAGTAGTTTTTAGACTTCAGGGACCAGGAGTGGTGGCACATGTCTGCAATCACAGGATTCAGGAAGCTGAGGCAGGAGGAGCACTTCGAGTTTCAGGCCTGCCTGAACTGTACAGCAAGACCCTGCCTCAGTACACCAAACCAAACCAAAAACAACAAAACAGCTTATAGACTTTATACGTGGGCCCAGGGTTGCAGGGATGAAAACCCACTTGACAGCTCTCTACAAAGAAGTCTGGCCATGAATTAAAGTTTGCATCAAGAAGTACAAAGGATGTCTGAAAAAGAAAGTGAACGTTTCAATGAAAAATTATTACAGTAAAAGACGTTGTCATTAATGCCCCTCAAAATACCCAATCCTTTTGCTCTGTACACATTTAATTTATCATTCTGGTTATTTTCTGAAGAAGTTCTGGAAGTTTTCTTTTGTGAGAGTCATTACCAGGTACAGTCAAAACTACAGTGATCACTGTTGTCAAGGGCCATCCAGCAGAAAGACAGGCGTAAGCACATGACTGTGTCCACGTCCACCTCATTCAGCGGATTTGGTGTGTGTGACTCCGGGCTCTTCCCCCAAGTGCACATCAAAGGCAACCATGACAATACAGTTAAAGATGTGAAAGAGGACTCAGAGCCGTCTCGGAAAGTGCCAAGTGTGATGAGGTAAGTGTGTTAGGGGTGAAAGTCAGTGTGGAATTTTCTCTTTCGCCCTTTGGGCATTCACTGTCTAGAACACAGATACTGACTTAGACCTCAAAGAAAAAGAATCGTTTGGCAGCTCTTGTTCCGCACGGTAAGGCAGACCCTCCTCAAGGCCCTACAGCAGGTGTAGGGAACAAGGGTCGATAGGAATTTATAGCCCAGGACCAGGGTGGGGCTCAGAGGAGGGAAAATTACCAGGAGAAAAAACGTCAAAGATACAGAATGATCTAGGCTCAACTGACCCAACAGGATTCTTGCGGAAGGCAGGCCCAAGGGAGGGGACATCACCGGCAGGACGGTGCAGCTAGAGATCAGACATGAGACTGATCAGATCTCGAGGCTGTGACACTGTAACCAAACCAACTTCGCAGGTTCTTGCTAAAACTAGACTCATGGAGACAAACATACGTGTCCAGGTATCAGGTCCACTGAAGAGAGACCTCAAGGAAACCTGAGTAGGAGTTAGCCATGTGGAGAACCCTAACTATGGAGAGCTGCACTGTAGGGGTGGGAGGGAAGCTTCAAAGAAAGCTGATGTCCCGTCCCAGCTTGGAACCACGGGCACCTTGACCTCTCTCTCCACAGAGAGCTCCAATCCGATTCTGTTGCAGGCTCTTGTACTGAGTTTTGCTTTTTAAAATTTATAATCCAAGGGATGAGATAGCTCAGTGGTTCCAGCATCTGCCTGGCAAGCGCAAGGTCTCGAGTTTGATCCCTGGTACCACATAACACAGTGCTGGTTGTGGTGGCTCACGCCTGTAATCCCAGCACTCAGGAGACAGAGGTGGGAGGATTGCTGTGAGTTCAAGGCTAGCATGGGCTACACAATGAGCTCAGGGCCAGGCTGAACTACAAAGTAAGAACCTGTCTCAAAAAAAATTTTTTTTTAGTCCAAGGTATGATGCTATCATCCACTGAGAAAGTTTGGAGAGGTAGATTTTAATATTTATTGTTCAAAGTGTTCTGGCAGCAATAGCAATAGGTATTTATACATTTAAATGGTATCATCTATTCTCAAGCCCTGTTTGGCCAACCTATGTGGTGAATCCTGCAGTTTGAAAGGTCCACATGAGCTGGGGTGGGCTGGGCGTGGTGGAGAGGGGGACCCTGTAACTCCTTAGCTAGGGGCAAGCTACTTCCTCATTACAGCCCTCTTTGGAGCTGTGTCCACATATTACAAGACAGAAGAACGTGAGTTGGCAGGTGCTGGACAGAAGGGCTGCGGATGGCATCCTAAGGGTTGGCCGGGAGCAAGGAACAGCATGAAGCCTGGGTCTGGGGCCTGCAGCCTGTCCACGCTTGAGTGGCCACATCTGTGCACATGGCCTGGACGCTGAGCAGGAAACACAGGCCTCCCGGCAGTGTGCCTTGTGTGAGAGGCCAGCAGATCCGCTGTTACCGGGGATTCTCCTACGGCTTCATCTGCCAGTGAAGGGCTTCTTACGACCCTGAGCTTGACAAGGTTTCTGGTCTAATTAACTCAGTCTCCACCTTCCTGTTCTCAGTCTTTTTCTGTTTGTTCCAAGTTGCAGATTTCCTTTCCTTCTATTAAATTTTTTCCCCTGTTGTATATTTTTCATTTCTAAGTACTCTTTTGTGTTTTCAGAACATTTCCTTTGTTTTATGACCCCTATTTTTGTTTCAGGAGCACAATTTTCGTTTTTATTTCTCTGGATGTAGCACTTATAGTAATTTTTTTTCTTTTTTTGTGGTGGAGAGTTTATGGGAAGATTTCTGTTCTTCCTCTAGAGTTTCTAGTTCAATTAGTTTCTAGGAAAGCAGTCTTTGGGTCTTTATTTTCTATGTTAGAGATTGTCCTCTAGTGTATTATAACTTTTGTTTTCTTTCTTTTTTAAACAGTAGCTTGCTATATAGTTCAGGCTGGCCTTGAATTCATGGTTACTTCCCTGTGCCACGTTGGTGGAACAGTGGGGAGCATAGCTGCCTTCCATGGTGACTCCTGGCCTCAGCCTCCCGGGCACTGGGATTACAGACATGGGCCACCATGTCTGGCTATAATTTTGTGTTTTCTGTTCACTGTTAAGTGAGAGGGGAAACTAGTACAGCCTGTAAAAGTCTTGAATTTTATATATTATGAATTGATTTTCCTACTTTAGTAGTCATGGAACATTGAGATGTGACCAGCTATTAGACCACTAAAAAAAAAAAAAAATCTTAAGAACTTCTGAAGAATAGAAGTATGCAAACAAATTTCTCTGGTTATAGTGCAACAAAACTACACATTAGACATTTTTAAGTATAAAAATTCACACTGAGCTACATCCCCACTTTTTCTGTATTTTTAATTTTGAGCCAAGTTCTTGTGAAATTGCTAAGTTTCCCAGGCTGGGCTGGAACTTGTGGCCCTCCTACCTCAGCCTCTCAGAATTCTGGGGAAAAAAAAAATCATCTTTGTATGAGAAATTAAAGGCACTTTATTAAACAAGGCTTTGATCAAAAGGAAAGTAAAATGATTAATTTCTTTAGTATAATGTAGAACTAAGATAAGACATGTAGGTGGGCTGGGTGGTGCACTGAGCTGGATCGCAAGTACCACAACACAAAACAAAAACCAGGCTGTAATCTGTGCTACCACTAAAGCAGTTATCATAGGAAAAATTACTTTAGATACGTGGTACAGTAAAAATGGAAGCATAAGTACAGATGCACTTAGCATTTAGAATAGAAAACACAGTAATGAAGTACCGTAGTTGGGAATGGACCCCCCCCAAGCCCAGTGCTAAAGGTTTTATCCCCAGCCCGCACTGAGAGTGGAGCGCTGAGGGGCAGGACCAATGGAGGTCCTTGGTTGCTGTCTGGAAGGTGACTGTGAAACCCAGTCTTGCCTTTCTCTCTGGCTATGAGCTTTGCTCCTCAGCACCCCGTGCTGCTCGTTCCAAGCAGTGGGGCAACCAATCATAGCTCAAAACTGTGAGCCTCGGTGAAAGTTTCTCTTTACCAGAAGATTTTCTCTCAAAGCACTCCTAGAGGCTGAGGCAGGAGGAGGAGCACAAGTTCCAGCCCATCCTGGGCAACTTCGTGATTTCAGAAGAACCTGTCTCAAAATAAAAAAAAAAAAAAATACAAAAAGGGCTGGGGCTAGCATGCAGTGTGAAGGCCCTGAGCTCACGGCACATCGCTTGGCTGAGATGCAGGTTTATTTCAGTGTCAACAGAAGGCCAGACCCTGGTTCCTCCATCCTCTGCTGGTGGCAGTGTTTATTACAGGTGCCATTCTGGGTGGTACATGGCATCCAGGCATCCGAGGGCCGACAGAGTCTGGCCTGCAGAGGAGCCCCTGTGACCCTGGGAGCCTAGAGTTCCCACACCCTGACGATTTCTTCTAGGAAATCAGTCCTGGACTCTTGTCCTTGTCCTTCGTTTAGCCTCACACATCTGGAATGGCGCCTGGCATGTAGCATTGCACAGCAGCGCTACAACTTCCCTTCAGGTAGTTCTCTTTTACGTCAGAAGGGAATTCCCAGCAAAGGGAAGTTTAGGTTGTTGATGGAATTAAGGCTGTCGATCAGCTGACCCTAAAATAAGGATGTTTTTCTGGGTCACTGAGTTGGACCCCACATAATCACAGGGTGCTTGGACAGGGTGTTGAAGCAGGAAGGAGGCTGGAGGGGCCGTGAGCGGCACGCTGTGATGCAGTGCAGCTGCTCTGGAGGTGGTGCAAGGTGCAGGAGCTGCGGCTCGATCGTGGGCGGCTCCAGGTGCTGAGGAAAGTGTGGAAACCGGTTCTGCCTTCAGCGATGGCCCCGCCAAAGCACTGATGTGAGCGTTTGGACCCATTTTGGATTTCTGCCCACTGGTTATAAAACAGTAAATTTGGATTAAGTAGAAAAAAGGCCCCCAGTGAACAATAACTCAACAGAACCTATCAGGAACATCTAATGTTATTAGGAAAATTCTCTAAAATGCTACTGCGATTTTACTCAGTAAGTGTGTATATTAGAATTGTGGAAAAAGTCTTGTCCTATCTTTCCTCCATTAGATTTATGGTCTGCACTGTTATAAGGAGTTCCGAGAGGCCGGTGGCTTCCACTGCACACGGGACCTCGCCTAGTTCTGGTGCGGATGCTACTCAGTGTCCCCAGTGTCGGTTTCCTGTCTCCCCAGTGCCATCTTGTTGGATTCTTTTAGAGGACAGCAGAGGCATCTTCTGAGGACCCCACTCTGAGCATCTCATCTAACCCTAATACTTCCTGAAGGGCCCTCCTCCATACCGCAGTTGGGGGGGCGTTAGGGTTTCACTCATGAAGGCTGAGGGGACGCAAACACCGAGTGCACAACGCCTGGATCCTGCCCTCATCTCACACACGAGTCATCGTGAAAATGCACAAACAGCTTGCTGACTGCTGTCACTCAACGTCATGCGACCCCTGACAATCTGTACAGGCCAGCCTCTTGCTTGTCCCTCTGCGGCAGCCACGATCAGCCGCCATACACACACACACACACACACACACACACACACACACACACACACACACACACACACACTCCGGGCTCTCACACCTGCTTGGGTCTGGACAAGGCCTTCCACATGCACTGCTGCAAGGTCACCTGACTCCTGCTCTCTGCGCTCTGACCATTCCCCACATGCACAGGAAGGACGGTCGTCATCTGCAAGCCTACTGTGGCATTTTACCATCCGCACGCTTGGACTTCTCATTGTTTGTTCTTCTGTCCCTCCTGGGGCTGGGGTCACACTGTGGCCACCCAGCCGTTATCCTGGCTGTCTCGCCTGTGGAAGTTGCCACGTTGTGCTATTCGTCCACATGACAGTAGGGGTCCCTTTGAGGCTGAGTCCTGTCAGCCCCTGGGGAGTTCCTGGAGATGGTCAATCCCAAGGACCCTCCCTCAGGTTGAAAGATTGTTTAAGAGGGTTCTGTGTATGGTTTCTCGGAGCATGAGCCCAGGCCCTGGAGTTCCCTGGGAACTTAGGAGAAATGTACATTCCAGGCCTCACCCAGGTCCACTGAATTAGGAATTCTGGGTGTGGGAGCTGCAGCCGGTCATACCAAGCCTGCCCGGGAATTCTGAGGCATGCCTTAACTTGGTCTGCCCTCTCACCCTGAACCCCAACCCTGCTCAGACTTCAGATGCTCAGGGGGCAGATGTGTGTACATATGTCAGACACATATATTGAATGCAGTATTATATGTGCATAGTATATATATTTTCACTTTCCTATGTATTATTTAAATATGTTTCCTTTAAATATGTTTCCTTAGATTCTGTGTGTGTCTATCAACAGCCAAACTAATGCACAAAATTGTTTAAGAATCCAGCAATCCAGCTTTTCTGGACATGTCAAAATCCTATTATATAAATTCCAACTAATACTAAGTTCAACTCCTCACCCGCCTTATCTAACTTCTACACACACTAAGCCAATGTTACCTTTGCTCTAAATCACTCAGGGCTAGTGTCTTAGTTACTTTCTTGCTGCTGACATACAAGGCCTAACACCCACACCCTAAGGAGAAAAATTCATTTCGGCTCACAGTGTATATAGGTCTGAGTCCGCCGCTGGGGGCTCTCAGGCATGGCGGCATGACAGAGGGGTGTCGAGGAGGAGAAACAGCCCATGGCAGGGTAGCAGGAAGCAGAGAGGGAGATCAAGGGATAAACCTTTGAGGCCACACTCCAGCGACCTTCCTCATATTGAGCTAGAAGCTCATCGGTGGCCTGGTTCACAGGTGAGTATCACATTCCCATGGTCCAATCACTTCCCCAAAGCCCCATCCAGGAGCACATAGGCTTTGGGGGCCCTCAAGATATAAATCACAAGAACTAGTTACTAGACAACTAGAGATTGGCCCTATGACTTTACTCATCAAAGCCAGCCCGAAGACACTTCCCCTTCCCTTTCTTGGTTTTCCCACAAAAACCCCAGAACAGCTCTGGCCAGGACTTCCTTCACTCCCAATTCTGCCTCCTGACCAAACCCGGTGCTTTTCCATGGGGCCCTAAGTGGCAAGACACAGCCCCAGCTCCCAGGAAATGCAAGCAATAAAATGATTCCGTGCACTGACCTCTTCGTGTCATCACAACCATCTTACAAATTAAAGTCCCTGAGTGCACAGTGAAGCAAATGGCTAATAATAGAATCGATGTGACAAAATGACAACCAAAGAAATGAGGAAATTGGGACAAAAGCAAGATGGGAATGGAAAATTCGATGGAGTCAGGACATATTCCTACCCAGCTTGCATCCAGTAAGGTCCTTGGGAGAGAAAGCTGTTCATAAATAGCAAAGATAAAAGAGCACTTGATCACCTGGAATATTTGGGGAATCTCAAGATAGCAACCAAGCAGTCTAGAAAAGCTTGGCTCTTCCCGGATTTGTGTTTCTTTCCCCGATCCTCATGTGGAGACTTTGAAGATGAAGTGTCTTGCACCATCTGAAGATCATTTCCTTACCATCTCTCAATTTAGCCGATGGCATAAACCTCAAAGCACATTTCAGTAATGGCTTCTCTTGAGCGATGTGCTAGCTTCAGTCTGGTGCTTGCTGTTCTAATGATCTCATTTGATCCAGAGAGAAATGGCAGAGGGTTTAGGCCTAGCCGTCTCAGCGTTTTAAGCATGCATATTTGGGTTGATGTTAAAAAATGACGCGTTGTTTTCTAAATAGAAAAGTATGTTACTACAAGAAACCTGATTTTACAATAAATCCTCCCTCCCTTTTCCTTTGAATATCGCTGGTCAGGAGATGGAAGACATGGATATTTTTCAAGACGTTCTCTTTACATATTATATTTATTGCAGTGGAGCTGCGGGGGTCTGGCAAGGATTTTAGGGAGCAGGTAGTCTACCGTCAGAGAGGGCGGCTTTGGCCAGCCAGCCAGATCCGGAAGGCTTTCAGTGTGAGGACTCTCAAGATCGGACCTGATCCAGGCGTGGCAGTGCTTGACTCATCCTAACACTGGTAGGCTGAGGCAGGTGGATTGCACGTTCCAGCCCAGAGGGGGCAAATTAATGAGACCTCGCCTCAAAGTGGTAGAATGATCTAGTTAAAAAGCAAAGCAAAGCAAACCACACAGGCCCCTCAAACAACAACAAAAATCGGTCCGGATGAGTGATGTAAGCCTCTAAGAAAAGCAGTATCTGGTGCCCGGCAATAGGAATCCAGATGGAAGGCGCCGCCGGGCAGCTGCGCCTCTACGACTTCGGGCTTCCCCATCCCCGGGCCTCAGCCAGATCCAGGTTCCAGCGCGGGAGGCAGGGCTGAGGTTCGGGCTGGGTGAGGCGTGGACTTGCAAAGGAACAAGGTCGCACCTCTCGGGCCGTCTCAGGGCCCAGGCCACTTGTAAGTGTCCAACCTGGAGGAGGAGCTCTTGACAGGTTTGACTGCTGTCAAGCTGCCAGAATGTAGGGGCCGTGGCCCAGCGAGGTTAGCTGCATGACAGGAGTCTGAGCCGGGCAGCAAACACCTGAGTCAGGGGGCAGCCCGGCAAGGTCAGCGCGCAGAGCGGGCGGGGCGGGAGGGGTGGGCGGGGCCTCGCGGAGCTGGGGCTCAGGCGGGGCGGGGCTAGGGTGGGCTGACGCCGTAGTCAGGCGGTGGGGGCGAAGCCTGGCGCCACGCCCTCCTAGGCGCACGCCTGCGTACGGGTGCGAGAGGGCGGGGCTGCACGCGCGCGTGCGCGGGCTCGAGGGCGGAGTCCGGGCGTGCGGCCGAGCGGGAGGGGCGCGGCGGCTGTGGAGTCCGGCGCTGCCTCAGGCCGCGGATGCGATGCTGGCCACTGCTGCAGCTCGGGCGGCGGGGCCCGCGGGGATGTGACTGGCCGCCGCGTCGCCTTCAGTCCTCGGGCCTCAGGTCGCGGGGCGGCCAGCATCCGGGCCGCGGCCGAGGAGGCAGCGCGACTGCGCAGGGTGAGCGGGGTCGGCTCGCGGCTGACGGCGCGCGGCGGAGGCGGGGGCGCGGCCTGGCGGGCTGGCGGGCGGCGCGGGGTCCGCGTCCTCCGGCCCGGACGGCTGCGCTGCCGCGCCTGCGGGGCTGACGCCGCGTTCGCGGCCAGCGCGGGGCCTCGGCCCGGGCTGCCACCGCCTCTGCGGGGAAATCGCGGCGAGGCTGAGCCGCCCGGCTTCGAAACGCGAGCTGGGCGCGGGCAGGTGGATGGGAAGAGTCCCGGTGCCCTGCAGGAGTGGGGTGTTTTACGTCTCGGGTCAAAACAAAGACACACCCTGAAACACTCCGGGAGATGAAACTTTGGTGGATAGCGCCGTTCTGTAGGTTCAGGTGCTCCCTCTCTCTTTTCTAGACATGTTATTTTTATTACATTACATTTTTTAAAATTATCAGTAGTGCCTTATTGTGCATTCTTCGTGTGGAGTTGGTAGATATACATGATATATCTTAATTCTGTTTTCATCCTTTCCCCTTCCCTTGGTTTCCTCCCATCCCCTCTCGATTTTTATACATTTTTTAAAAAATGCACCTACTTTCTTTATAAAGTAAAAGGAATAACTCCTTCGAGATGGTCCTGGGTGACTAAGCTTGAGTTCGAATTTCAATAATTGCAAATTCATCTTTGTGGGCCACCTAGGCAATTAAGGCTTGCTGTTCCTAGAGTAGGCCTTAGCCGTGTGGAAATCACTGATGCAGGGCTACCTTTTGGGGGTCCCAGATTGGACTGTCATGTTTCACTAGAAAAGAGAGAGGAAACATGAGCTTTAAGTATTGGAAAGTATTCATTGGAAGAGACCTTTCTTCCTCCTCCTCATTAAAATATTAATAAACCTCATTTGGCAAATTATCTTTAAAAGCATCATCTTTTGGACTAGTTCAAAGAGACTAACCAAATGTAAGGTATTCTCCAGTAAATCATGTTTCATAGTCTGTGATCAATATATAATAAGGATGTACACATCCCTCAGGGTGTTGCCTGAAGCCAGTCCTTTTGGACTTAACTACTGTTTCCTTTGTGAATGTATCAAAGGGCTTGGATGTTTTCTTACTTGATTTTTTAAAAGCGTTTTTTAATAACATTGACCCCCTATAGTCTTTAGGTTGAAATACTTTCTTCAATCCTTTAGCCATAATTCATAATGTACAGTGTTGGGTTCAGATTGCATTATGAGAAGAGAAACTCTACATTAAGAATATTTTTTTCTGAATCCTACTTGTCCACAAGTAGAAAAGTATTCTGTTACCTTCACTCAGTTTCTTCTACTGTGAAGGCAGAAGAGGATTTTGATTCATGCTGGGAGTCCTGCAGTGACTTGTCATGGTTTATGTGGAGAAAATTCCTAACCGTCACCATTTCTGCTACTAATCTGTTTTCTAGTTTTGTCTCCTACCATAATGCCTGACTTTATTTATACAGGACTTTGTGTAGTTGTCAGCTGGTGATGTCTTCCTTTGTGGTTTTATACTGTTCTTTCTATTGACAGATCTTCTCTTCCTAGTAAACAAGTTGTTTTTTTATGATCTTACTACTCTGTCTCCTGAGTCTTGTCCAGACATCTCATGACTGTGTCTTCACCAGTCCAGTGGAATAGTGTAGTGTAAGTCCTGCATTGAGTATTTTGCCAGTTGGTAGTTAATGATTACACATCTGTGCCAGCCCGTTCAGTTTCTTTTAGAGTTCATAACTCTTAACAACTACTGTCATGGCATTGGGTGCCCAAAAGCCATTTACTGGATACATTTTTGAGAAATTATTCTAGTCTTGAGTATACCTTTAAGATAGGCAGAATATGTTACAGTGCCTTTTTACAGCATCAGAAAGCACACAGGTGAATATACAGGAAATTTATAAATATCACAGGAATGAAGTAAAAAATTGTTGGTTAGAGATGAAGTCCTGTTTATAATAGAAAAACCAAACCAGTTTGCGATTGGGGAATAAGAAAGGCATGGCTAGTGAGGACCGTTACCTTGGTCCTAGGACTTGATTTGGAAGTGTGGTAATTTGCCCAAGGTCATATGGGCAAAGGGATAGAACTAAGAAACACCCAGGTCTCTTGGTCATCTTTGTGCTTCACCTTTGCCCCTAGTTTGCTGATTTCTGTATTTTAATAATTATTTTATCATGTGAGTGGGATTTGTGTGGGTATTGGAGAAAGTCTGTATTGAACTTGAAAGTATTAATGGATTCATTTTTTCTTTTCTTTCTATCGATCTGTTTGTCTTTCTTTCTTGAAACAGGGTCTTGCCAGATTCCTTGAACTCAGTATGTAGCCTAGGCTGTCCTTGAACTCAGGTGATCTTTCTGCCTCTGCCTGTCAAGTGCTGGGATTATAGGAGTGAGCTACCATTCCTGGCTGGTTCAGCTTTCAAAAATTTTATCATTAAAACACTAACGCTTAAACGGGCAAGTAACACGCTTGTAACTTCTTAAGAGTCCTCTCTTACCCCTTTGACCTCATGGTGGGGTTTTTTCCTGCTTCTTGGTGCTGTAGGCCGTAGTGAGGAAATCTGTAATTTTGCACAGGGAAATTGAAGTCTGCTTGCTCTTCTTCCTTGAGTCCTTAGCTGCCACTGCTGGGGACTTGGAGCACTTGACGTGAAACATGATGATTCCTGTGGGAATATGGGAGAAACTGAAGCTTCACCATTCCATTAGGCTAGATGGCTTTAATTTGGTGCTTAGGTGCCTCTCTGTACATGTCCCATAATAAGTGGCATCTGATCACCATATGGTGATCCTGTAGATAGTTGTGTTTTGATGGTAAGATGAGATTTTAATATAGTAAGGTTACAGCTGGCTAATAGCTTGGCTAAAGTTACATGTATGGCTTGTCTTTATGTGAGAAGAGAGTATCTAATTACTCCTGGGTGATAAATTTTTAGGGGAAAAATGATTGTGCTTTCATGCCTTTGAAAAGGTTTTGAAAGGTTTAAACTTAGTGTGATAGCCCTACTCAACTCCAAACAGTGTAATGGTCAAAGAAATAAATCGATAAAAGCCTTTAATGTTTCCTACTTATTTCTTGTCATATCCATATATATTATATTATAATCAAACATAAATGTAATACTTAATGTTTGTTTTTAAGCTTAGTGTGTTTTCTTTTTACTGTAGTTTTTATACCTTTAGATAACAGTGAGTTCTTGAGTTTCTTCTTAGTAACTGGACAAATAGGTTGTTCACTGTTTCATAAGTAGCACAGTTACTATATAGGGTCTTTAGTACTGCTTCATCTGTTTCTTCTTTCTTTTAGGCTCAACATCCAGAAGAGGGAGGATTACATGGTTAGTAGATAGAAGATTTTATTATAATGCTGCCAGATTTTCTTCTGAAAGGTGTTGGCTTTACATTGCCTCCAGCCATTTCATTGACCTGTCCTGTCATTCTTTTTTTTTTTAGACAGTTTTTTTCATGATGTTAGAACCCAAGGTCTTTCCACTGAGCTGCATCCTTAGGCGTTTTTACATATTTTATTTTGAGACAGGTTCTTGCTTAGTTGCTAAATTACACTGGCAGGGCTTGGACTTGGAATTTTCTTGCCTTAGGCTCTCATGGTGCTGGAATTAAAGGCATGCACCCACCTCCTGGTTTAAAAGTTTGTTTGCTAAGAGTACTTGCTAGTCAACATCATAGCCCATAATAGAAGAGCAAATGCAGGGCCAGTGATTTAGCTCAGTGGATCTACGCCTGCCTTGTAAGCACAAAGTTGCAGGTTTCATCCCCCAATAATTTGTACAACAGTGCCAGGTGTGGTGACTCAGCCCTCCAGCAGTCAGTACCACATACCACAGTACTGGGTGTGGTGGCTTACTCCTGTAATCCCAGGATTTGGGAGGCAGAAGCAGGAGGCTGAGTTCAGGACCAGCCTGACCCTATCTCAGAAAACTAAAAAAAAAATAGAAGAGCAAATGCAGTACTTTTAAAGTTTTATTTCCTTCTTTTTGTTCTTCACCTATAAATTTATTAAAATCTTTTCAGCATTTTTCATTAACATTTAACTCTATGAATTTTTAAAAAAATGTTTCTGGTCTGTTTTATTTATTTTTTTATTTTAGGATTGAGGGCTTTGGAGTTTTCATATCAGAATTACTGACTTTGTTTTTTTGTGTCTTGATTATTTGGTCTGAGGAAGAAATTACTGTAGTATCTGATTAAAGTAAATTTGATAAAGTTTAGACAAACAAAAATTTTTATGAAAGCATTATATTGGTTAATTGAGGTTTTTGTTGATTTAGGATCAACCCGGGAATCATTTGGATTTAAGTCTCATTGTTATTCTAAAATACATGAAAACAATACTTGGATATTCTGGTTGGGAAGTGATATATTCTAGGTAAATGAAATAGTCTAAGAGTTACCAGATAAACTGTATGGTAGTTGGAATGGAGTGTCTTACTTTTTCCTGATGACCGTCTTATAAGATAGGTTCCTTTAGTATCCTAATTCTTGAATGAGGAAAGAGGCCTGCCAGAGGTAACATAGCTAGTGAGCAGTGGGTCTGGAATTCAGTCTCTGCTTTTAAAGATGTGTTTCAGATGTATATTGCATTATATTTAGTATGCTAAGGATTTTGACTTCATCCTTTGGGAATTTGAAAGATAGTAGATATTTTCAAACTGAGGGGATGATACAATATGTATCTCTTTGGGGATATGGTTGTGACCAAGGCAATATATTGAACTATGTTTCTTGTAGGAAATGACTGAAATATAGGAGAAATGAAACCTACATTTTTGGGGGGAAGTGTAGATGAAAGATATCTTGGAAAACTATAATGTAAAAGACCTAGTAACTTACAGGGAAAATGAGAGGGGACAATGTTGATTTGAAAGACAGCAAGTTGAGTAATGACAAACGACAGCACTTAACATTTCTTTCACTGTACTGACTGTGATGGGTTGTACCTCATGACACATCTGCCTCTCTTACTGGATTGTGTGCTCGACAAGAAGAGGGACTAAGCAGAAGGTGTGATTGGACATACAGTGAGGGCAAGACACGGAGCTGGGAAACACCAATCACCAAAACCAAAGCCTCATTAGAAGAAGGATTCTAGAGCGCCCCTGAGAGAGGGCGGTGGTGGAAAATGATAGCATGTAGAGTGGGAAGTACTGGACAGAGCTGAGTTGTGTTTCCACTGTTACTGACTCCCTCAAGTCCCTTTCCTAAGAGTATCTTGTAGCTTCCTGCTTCTTTTGGCTCCTCCTTTTGGTTTCTAACTGCTTGCTGCAGCTGCCCGTGATGGGATATGAGTCAGCCTGCTGAGATTAACCAATCAGGGAGTTCCTTTCTTTTTGAGTGATTTGACCAATCAGAGAATGGAATGTGTACTATCTTCATTTCTAGCTCCTCTTCTGAGTTAATGTTCTTCCATATTTCAGGATTGCTTATTTGCTTTTATAGACTTCTGCTTGGTTAAATTGAGGTTTGGACCCATTGGGGAAACCAGAAGATTCTTAAAGGCGGGCTTTATGAGAGCTGAAGTTTTTCTCCTGTTTATCTTTACATGTTGACTTCTAGTTTAACTGGAATGTGGTTGGATCATTGAGGAGCATTGGTTTTAAAATGCCACAGATCTTTCCAAATAGTTAAAAATCTATTGTCTTTATGTGTTTCTGTAAAAAAGATGGACTTGTTTTAAATTTCCTTGTCAGTTTCCACTTGTTTTATATGTCTATTTTCAGTCACGTGGAAATGGAATTTGTCCTCAATAATTTTCTGCCATTTATTTGCTTCAGGTCATCTCAACCTCCTCCTCTTTGCCTTCTCTTCCCAGTTTTTTTCTTTTTTTTTTTTGAGATGAGGTCTTGCTTTGTAGTTTAGGCTGGCCCTGAGCTCACTGTGTAGGAGGCCAGCCTCAAACTCAGCATTCCTCCTGCCTCTGCCTCCTCAGTGCTGGGGTTACAGGTGTGAGCCACCACGCCCAGCATTGTGGTATGTGGTACTGATTGCTTATGGGTGTGAGTCACCGTGCTTGGCATTGTATGTAGTTACTGGGGATCGAACTAGGGACCTTGTCCTTAAAAGGCAGGCGCCAGAACCACTGAGGTAAATCCTCAGCTCTCTTCCCAGTTTTTGTTTGCTCAATTTTTGTCTTTGGTAAAGTACAATGGGAAGAAGAAGAGAGAAAAAGTATGAGTAGTTTACTCCTTTCCCTTCCTTTCGGTGGTTGTCACTACTCCCTGCACCCCTGCTTCCAGCTGTGAGATGGACATGGGCCCCTTTGGTACATCTTGAATTCTCAGTTCAGGAATGGGAGATGTAGAACATGGCTAATTGGCTGAGGAATTCCCAGTATCTGTTTTGGTGTTAGTATTGAAAAGTGTAGGTAATCTTCAGGTCTTAGCTGATGCTTTCTATTCACCATTTTTCATTTCTTAAAAGTGAAAAAAAGAGTTACAATCCTGTTGCTTTGAATTGCCTGCTTCTCCCTACTAAGATACCATAATCTTTGATGACTGAGCCACTCGCGTATACACTAGGGACAACAGAGGGGCAGACACCAGAAGGTTCTTTGAATTGTTGTCATCGTATTAATGATATTTGGTTGCAGCTTGAGTGCTTTGAGGAAATTTGAGAGCTTTCTCTGACCATTATGTCTTGGCAGCTAGCATTAGGGTTGGAATTACAATTTTCTGAGCAGACCATAGCTTAGAAAAGCAAGAACTGTTTGTAATGGCCATTAGGTGCATGAGTGAGCTTAGTGATATTTTGGTCAGAGCTGGTAGGCCAGTTTACAGCAAACAGCCAGGTAGTATTTCTTTCCAAGCGGTGGGGAGGAGGGATGACATCATTTCTTCTCCTTCTTCCTCTCTTTGTTTGTCCTTCTCATTGACCGGAAGTGTCATCTTTGTTACTGGCATCAACTAGAGTTGTAGACTTGGCTGTGGTTGTGGCCAATCTTACAGCTAGCATTAGGGTTGGAATTCTTTGTCTAGGTCTTCAGAACATCTGGACTAAAAATTCCCTCAATCCTGGCTTTGCGACTGGATCTTGAGTCCATCCATCTGCGCTGAGACACTTGGGAAGACAAAGCAGTTTTCTGCTTCTGTGGAGCTTACATTCTGATGAAAGCATACAGAAAATGAACAAGTCTGCCTGTAGTAGTATCTTAGTTATTGTAGTGCTGAGGAGAAAACACAGCATGAGGTGGAAAGAACGTGAAAGGAGTGTCCTGCTCTTTTATACAGGATACTTGGGGAGATGAGTGAGAACTGGTTTGTGAGCAGAGATCTGGAAGTGCAATTACAATTTGCACAGACAGAAGGGGCAGAGCATTTAAAAAAGATGAGACAGGAGTGTACAGATCGTGCGCTGAGCGCACTTGGTTTGTTTGATTTGTGCACATACATGTCAGTGGAGGCACCAGGGGAAGGATGGAGAAGATGAGGTCTGAGAAATGGGTTGGGTGGGGAGAGGTCTGGTCATGCATGGCTACAAAAGCCAGTGAAAGTGTGTTTTTTTGTGGCAGGGTCTTGCTTTTGTAGTTCAGGCTGGCCCTGACCTCAGCCTTGAACTCACAGCAATCCTCCTGCCTCTGCCTCACAAGTGCGAGGATCATAGGGGTGAGCCTCCATGCCCGGCACTATGCTGTGCCGCATGGTTCTTGTTGCTGGTGGACATGAGTCTCCACGCCCGGCATTGTTGTATATGGTTACTGGAGATCGAACCTGGGTCCTTGTACTTACAAGGCAGGCGCCAGAACCACTGAGCTAAATCCCTGGCCCCACTAGAACATTTTGACTTCTTTTCAGTGGTCCTCTGAGTTGTTATCTAGAAAATATTGGAGTGGACCCTCCTCAGTTAGCAGGTAGGGTGAGTGATGATACTGATTTTAGGCAACAGGAGAAGCACTCATATTCTTTTTATACATTTTGAAGGCAGAGGCAGCAGTTTTATCATGGATTGATGTGGCCCGTGGGTTTTGGCTTAAACTGGAAGAATAAGTTGACATTAATTGAGATGGGGAAAACTGCGGAAGCAGCAGATTTTAGGAGGCAATAATGAGTTTTATTTAGGCGATGCTAAGTTAGCAATTTAAGTGGAGATACTCTGTAGATAGCTGGGTATACATGACTGCAGTTCAGGGCAGAGAGGTCTGGGCTGGAGATATAAATTTCCACTTACTGCAGAGAGCATGTAGAGAACTGCTTAAGATAGTTTAGAGTGGCTATGGCTGGTGGAGGCCATGGAATTCTCTTCAGATTCTGTAACATTTACAAAGACACAGAGGGAAACAGAGGCACTAGCAAAGGAACATAAGCACCCTGTGAAGAGAGTGAGAATTGATGGGAGGAGTATCCCTGAGGAGAGTGGAATGTTTTGAGAGGAAGGGAGTGGGTGATTGGCTGTGTCACATTAATTAGATGAGGACTAAGAGGTGACTGTTGGATTTAGCAATATGAAAACCATTAGTTACCTTGCCAGATTGTTTCTGGTGTAGTGGTGGAGGTGGAAACTTGATTGGAATGGGATCGAGAGAGAGTTGGAGGAGAGGAATTAGAGGTAGCAGGAATAGACAATTCTTTCAAGGAGTTATGTAGTGAAATTTCACAGTGGTAGCTAGAGGGCATGAAAAGTCATGGAATTTTCTTATTTTTCTCTTTTTCTTTCTTTCTGTTTTTTTTTTTTTTTTTAGTTTCTTGAGACAGGGTCTTGTTCTGTAGTTCAGGCCGATCTTAAATTCACTGTGCAGCCCAGGCTAGCCTCAAACTCAGAGCAGTCCTTCTGCCTCTGCCTTTCGAGTGCTAGAATTATAGGCATGAGTCACCACGCCTGGCTAAGGAATTTTTTTAAAAAACACTGATCCTCTTCTTTTATTTTTGTATATATACACAAAGTACACAGTTAATGGAATGGTCCAGTAAAGAAGGAAATTGCAGGAACCATGTCTTTGGAAGATTAATGACGTTTTATACTAGTCTGTGTACCCCAGGCTCATCATTGTCATATACATGCTCTTACATTATCTCTGTTCCTTTCAGATGACGACCTTACTTAGTGGGAAGAGATGTTAAATAATATGTGTCTTTTCCCCACTGCCCTCTACTACTTATTAGTAGGGGTCAGAGAATTTTCATCAGTTCAAAGTTAGTTATTATGTGTGGGTAGCCATATTTGTAATGAATTCCTAGAAAATGAATTAAATGGCCTTATTTTTTCCTGTTGATTCTCAGCAGTTAGGACAGTGCTTAGCCTGTTGTAGAGTCTACATTTTGATTTGCTCATTTGTCTGATATGGTGATTTTACTATGAAGTGCTTTGTTTCATTTTATCTTGTTTTGTTTCGCTTAGACTAGGTAAAAGGGATTGAACCTGTGGCCTTGAACATACTGGGAAGCTCCCTACCAAGGAGCTGTAACCCTGGTCTTTTTTAACATTATTTTCAGATGGAACCTCACTTAAGTTTTCAAGCTGGCCTCAAACTTGCAAGTCTGCAAGTAGCAGGGATTACAGGAAAGAGCCACCGTGTATGGTTGCAGTACCTTTAAAAAAAAAATATTTTAAAAGAAATTCTTTTTTTGGTGGGGTGGGGGCATTACCAGGTTTTGAACTTAGGACCTTGCTCTCACCAGTTAGGCATGATGCTGCTGAGGTACATGCCAGGCCCAAGAAATCTTAATTAAAATATAATCAACTACTTTTGGGGAGAAAGTTTAATAACTACTCCTTTTCAATACTCTTATTTCCCATATTCTTTACCACACCTTTACAGTAATTGCTTATGATTGTTAAGTTGATATCTGAGATGAATTCAGAATGTGCTGAAAGCACATGTAGTTACAATACTCTGTGTGCCTCTTTCTACGGTTCCATTTATCTGAAGAAGCAGTAGTCAATATTGTGTGCTGGAACGCCTTTGAAATAGCTTTTTAATCCTCTTCAGATCTTTGTCAGCTTTTCTTACTTTAGCCACCAGTCCCAGTTTCCGAGTTTTGGATTTCTGAAGCAGATTGGATCAGGTTCTGTTACAGCTGAAAAAGCCTTTGGTGGCTCCCTGATCCCCCTTCTTTTTTACTTCTTAGCTTCTTCCCACACGGGTGTTCTGCTTTGGTGAAGTGCTCCCTCAGGGATTCTAATGTACATCTGATGTTTCTTATAGGATGGCAGGATAAAGATAAATCTGTAGGGTTTGACAACTGCTCCCCGAGGTGTGCTGCCCCATCTTCTGTCAGAGATCTATGAAAATGAGAAACGAAGTGCTTCTAAACACTTGCACGTTCTACTTTCTTGCCTAGAATATAATTTACTAGCTATTTCATTAAATCATTTCATCTTTCTAAGAGCATAATATATGTCTTTTCTAGGAGGCGACAAGTATATTTTTGTCTTGCTTTTTCGACCCATTCTTTTTTTTTTTTTTTGAGACAGGGTCTCAGTTTGTCGCTCAGGCTGGCCCTGAGCTCATTATGTAGCCCAGGTGAGCCTTGAACTCACTGCAGTCCTATTGCCTCTGCCTCCTGAGTGCTTTTACTGGGGATCAAATTTGAGACCTTGTACTTGCAAGGGAGGCACAGGAAGTACTAAGCTAAATCCCAGCCCCTCAAATAGGATTCTTAAAAGTATGAATTGTAGGGCTTGGAATTTAGCTCAATGGTGCCTGCCTTTCAAGTACAAGGTCCCAAGTTCTATCCCGGCAACCACATAGCACAATGCTGAGCATGGTGACTCACACCCATTAGCAATCAGTACTACACACCACAATGCTGGGCGTGAGGCCTGTAATCCCTGCGCTCAGGAGGTAGGGGGAGGAGGATCACTGTGAGTTTGAGGCTAGCCTGCACTACATGATGATTTCAGGGCCAGACTGAACTACAAAAGCGAGACCCTGTTTCAAAAAAACAGAACATAACAAAACAAAAGACATGAATCATAGCCTAGAGAAAGAACCTTAGGAAATTAACATTTCATTATTTAGCAAATAAGGACATTTGTTGATTTTATTATGTATAACTCAACTATTTGCTTGTTACTTCTGTTTTTCTTGGGTGGTTTCTTTCCTTCTTTCCTCTTTGACATTTTATTTGGTTGTTGTACTTGTCATCTTCTACACTAAAAGTAGGCATATCTTAAAACTCACTTCTTACACTTGGTCTTTCTTCTAATTTGTCCATTAGGATTTTCTCTGTATCCATCTTTTTAAAAATTAATTTTCTTGGTACATTTTATATACACATTATGATCACAGTTGACATTGAGAATTTGTGCCAGTACATGAAATGATGTAATTCTCTTTTTTTTCCATATCCATCTTGTAAGTTTTAGATTTCTCTGCAGTCTTTAAGTCTTACTTTTACATCTCATCCATTATGAAGGCTATTATAATTCAGTGAACAATTTTGCCTCCTTCTTGTGTCCCTGGCCTGTTAGGATTAGTAGTGAGAAGCTGAATCAGAGGTCAGAGTCCAGAAATAATTATGATATCATGTGATGAGCATAGTAATACAGCAATAGTGGAATATCTCTGTTACTTTCAGAAGAATGGAAAAAGGCATTTTTCTCTCAGAGCTCTCAGCAGGATGCTTCTGACAGCTGATGGATTTCCTGCAGTTTACCTCAATCCTGGTATCTCCTACCTGGAGGTGGCCTCAGATCCTTAGGTGAGTTGGTTGCCTATGGTATACATCTTTGTTAAGACAAAAGATGTTAATGTGTCAGTTTTTTCTAAATTAAAATCTCAGTGTACAGGTTTAATTGCAGTGTTGGCACTTGGTGAGAAATAAGTGGGTTTGGGTTGCAGTGAGGCAGTCGTATCTGAAAAGCTTGTCATCATTGCCATAGACTGACGACTTGGTTCCACAAGACTGCTCCCCACTTTAAGTGCCAGTTGCAACCTCCAGATTGTGTCTTGTGCTTGTGACCATGCAGTTGTAAAGGAGGGTTCACAGGACCCCGCCTTGGGTTCAGTTACTTTGCTGTGGTGGCTTCCAGAACAGTGTTCATCAGGTTACTGTACAGGACATAGCCGCATAGCCAGGTGGAAGAGGTGAATGGGTCCAGGCATGTGAGTAGGGCTCAAAGCTTCTGTGCTGCCTTTGGGCCCTCTCCCTGCCAACACCTTCCTGTGTTCAGTCATCCAAAAGCTGTCTGTCCTTTGGGTTTTTGTGGAGGCTCCCTGGTGATGTGGAGCAATTGATTGCATCATCGGTGATGTTAATCTTTAGCATCTTCTTCTCCCTTGGGGTGGGGCTGAGGGAAGGATGAAGTTGAAACCCTCCAGCTGGTTCTTAGTCATCCAGCCCCTTGCCATGGCTATCTAGGAAGCTCTAACTACTACCAATCATGTCATGCAAAGGATACTTTCAAGATTGCAAGGTTTTTAGGAACTGTGTGCCAGGAAACAGGGCTAGAAACCAAATATATATTTATTATATGACAATGTCACAAGTACTCTGGGAGTAGAAAATATTTCTCTCACATATTTCTTTTTACTTTGGTTAATACTAACCTCTTTACAGGGTATACTACTATATTTGCATAAATTTAAGACCTCTTAATAACTTCTCCTGCCCTCTCTCTTGTTCCGGTTCATCATATACCTTGTCATCAGAGTTGTCTTAAAAAGCAAAAAAAAATTTGCAATTCAGAGTCTTTGGACTTACCTGTCCTTTCTTCCTTTATCGGATCTTTCTATCTAGCAAAACTACCTCTGTTTCCAACCCGCTTCATATCTCTCTTCTTGGGTCATCCTGCTTTCCTCAACAGTGTTGTACTGTCACATTTTCACAAAATGTGTATCTGTGCTTGACACAGTTCCTAAGTTTTAAGTACACATTGTCACACCCATATTCTTGATATCCTCTCTTCCTGTGTCTTCTGAGCCGTCACTCTCCTGTTTCTCTTTCATATTAGTTATTTCCCAGCTGTTTCTATCTTCTGTTCATGTATTTACGTCATCCAATAATGTTTAATGATGACGACTAACTCAGTTTCTCAAATTATAAACTTGGGAGTCACTGTGACCTCTGTTTCTATTTTCTTTTTTTTTTTTTTTTCAGATAGGGTCTTGCTTTAGTTCAGGCTGGCCCTGAACTCACTATGTAGCCCAGCTAGCCTCGAACTCACAGCAGTCTTGCCTCTGCCTCCTGAGTGCTCGGATTACAGGTGTGTGCCACCATGCCCAGGCCCTGACCTCTGTTCTGTTATCTTTCATTTCTATTAGTTATCAAGTCTTGTTCTCTCTCTTTTCTCCTTTTATTTTATTTTATTTTGTGGGAAAGTTGCCTGTATTTCATGGTAGGAATAGTGTTCCTTGGGGCCAGGGATGTAGCTCAGTGGCATCGTGGCTACCTGGCAAATGGAGGTCCTGAGTTTGATCCCCAGTACTGGGGAAAAAAACCCCCAGAATTTGTGAAAGAATAGTGCTCATGCTCACTCGCTCATTTTTTTTTTTTTTTTTTTTTTTTGGTGGTACTGGGATTCAAGCTCACAACCCTGGCACATGCAAATAACGGACAGTGCCATTGAGCTAAGTCCTTGGCCTTCCTTAAGCTTTTTTTTTTTTTTTAATTTTTTTGTGGTACTGGGGATTGAACTCTGGTTGATGTGTTTCCAAGTAGGTTGTGGTACCACTTGAGCTAAATCCCCGGCCCTGTTATTTATTTATTTATTTTTTAGCACCAGGGATCAAACTCAGGCATTTGTGTTTCCAAGGTAGGTACAATACCCTTTGAGCTAAATCCCTGGCTTCTTAAGCTTTTCTAACTGAGTTGAGTGACGTTTCCATAAAAATATGTTTTACATGATATGCACACATATCTAGACGTACAACTGAAACAGTCATGAAATATTTACCCTCATTACGTGTAAAACCTTCTGATATTTTCTATCCTGTTTCTGTAGCAAGGATACTTCCTATTTTTGAGTGGGAAGAGGCTGCTTTAGGATATGCAAAACTAGTTTTCTGAAAACATTTAACTTTGGAGAAGCTGTTGAAGCTATAGTCACTTTAGGTTGGTTTTCCTTGTATGATGCACTTATTAAAGCAAAATATTTATGTAAAATAAATACATTTAGAATACTTGTCTGTTAGGGCTGCTATAGAAAATACCTTAGACTAGGTAATTTGAAAACAGTAGAAGTTTATTGCTTGTAGTTCCAAGATCAGTGAAAGATCAGGACCCTGATGTTAGTGTCTGTCTGGTGAAGGCTGTCATCCTTACAGAGGATGTTTTTAAATTGTATCTTCACGTGGTGGAAAGGAAAAAAATTATTTCCCACGCTTTGTGTTACAAGGATAGTCATCCTCATGAAGGCTTTGCTCATGAGCTGATGATCTCCTTAAAGTCTCACCTCTTAATAGGTGTTTGCATTGGGATTGGTTTCAACATGAGAATTTCAGGGAGACACATTCAGACCGTAGTTTATGCTTAAACACATTGCCGTCTTACTCTGTCTCTAAGGTCCAGGGAATTTGACTTTCCTATTTTGTCTGTTCTGACAGGTAAGATTATTACCACACACCGATGAAATCACTTACTTCACAGGAAGAGATGAGTTTCTGTAATACTGTTTACTGTTTTGCATTCTGATCTTGCTTCACCTGTCTTGTGTATAGGGTTTATTTGTTCTTTCACTTCTTCTAATGCTCAGGCTGACTGTCTTTCATTTCATTATCTCCCCTTCTACTTAGAATTTCTTCCTCATTCCGCTTTTCAAAACCCTTGCATTTACCAATCAGTTGTACTTGCAGTGCTCTTCTATTACCTTTCTACATAGAATGCTGATTTTCATTTTCTTCTATTGATGTTTTAGCCACTTATAATTTTTTGTGGTGCTAAGAGGTATTTTTTGGGGCTTACTGTGTAATACACTACATAATTCTCTTATACGTGGTAGTTGACTAATTTGCTTTATATGGTCCATTTTCTTGTACTTAGCTGTGTTTGCATGAAGAGAGTTTGTGTAAAACAGTTTCTGTCCATGTTATAATTCATTACTCTAAAGTACTTTTCCTCTCTTACTGTGGTATTCTTGAAAAAACTGCAAATTTTAAATTATTGGTATATGTTTGTAATATATAATAATTGGATGCATCCTGGGAAATTAAAACATGCAACTGCTTTTTGATCATTTTTACTTCCTCTTCCTCCTTTCTCCCTTTCCCAGGTCCCCTTCCCATCTCTACAAAGTCCACCTTCTTGTTTCTCATCATTATTCTTGTATATTACTCTTTAAACTATTTTCATCTTGTAGTCTGTCATTATTTTCAGTTCTTCAGGAGGGTCTTGAAACACTACCCTCCTCAGTCTGTTCTTGCAGTGCTCATGTAATGTTTCCAGCTCTGATCATGAAAATGAGTATTTCCTGTAGCTTTCTGTCCTCTTTTCCTCTCTTTTCTTATATGCTTTTAGAAGCTTCCTTGAGGTGTTGATTTCTTCAGTAAGTTGATTATTCTTTGGGGGTTTCCATTAAAATAAGCTCTACAATTGCTTTGAATAATTCACAAATGTTTTTTCTGTTCTATCCAACTTTTACACTTAGAAGATGAATAGGTTTTCTGATTTGTCCTCTGTGAATTGTTCTTTAATATTTTACATGTTACATTTGGTTAAATTTCTGCATGTTAAATTTTCTCCTCTGCTCATTGGAGAACTAAACAGAGCTATGATATACATTTGTCCTGTATCTTTCCACCTCCGGTATCTGAGCTACTTATGCAGTATTAGTAAAGTACTGGGGAGAGAATACTGTAGTCCATTCTATTCTGTTCTTTAATTTACTAGCAGATCCTGCTTGTCATAACTAGTAAACGGATGTCATGATCCACAGTTCCAAAAACACAGGTGCATTGAGCAATAGCTGAAATAAACGAGTTAGAAGGTAGCCATATGAAATAATAATGAAATCTGAGTTCTGGTTCCATTGCTTACTAGTTGTATGAGAGAGAGAGAGAGAGAGAGAGAGAGAGAGAGTGAGTGTGTGTGTGTGTGTGTGTGTGTGTGTGTGTGTGTGTTTGTGTCAGTCTCTGCTGTATAGTTTAGAGTAGGCTTGAACTTGCTATGTGTCTACCCCAAGCTGGCCTTGAGCGCACATGAACTTGGACAAATTACTTAACTGGAAGCCCGACTTCATCTTGTATTTAGTGAGATCTTATACCAAATGTTGTCCCCACTGTTTATTTTTTAGCCTTCTGTTTTAGCTCTTTCCTTGCTAAAGATAGGGTACAGAATTAAAAGTAAAAACCAAAAGCCATTACCCATCCCTTTAAGTTACTGCCTTTCTTATTTATTTTTGAAAGAGTGCAGTATGTTTCCTGACTCCACTTTTTACCATTTCATTCTTGAGCCTGCTGCAGTAAGTTTTCTGTGCCTCGTCCTTTTTCCTGAAACTGCTCTGGCTGTTCTTCTGCTCCTGTCTTTGCTGTGAGCCGAGAGATTGAGAGCCTTGAGCAGGTTTAGACGCGGTCTGTGTAGGCATGGACAGCCCATTGGCGATATTGTGGATCCTTCTTGTCCTATCATGGGAGGTCAGGATTGATGAGTTTCACTTGTCTGTTCACGTAATGAGTTTAGCAGTCATTGGTGATTGCTACTTAGATCTATTAAATCCAATTTTTCGAAATGATAATTTTCTGATTTTGTAAATCTATTTTTTCTGTATTTTTTTTTTTTTGGTAAATTTTGGGGATAAAAACTAGGGCCTTGTGCACACAAGTGAGCATTCTCCCAAGAAGCCACCTTAGTCTTCAGTTGTGATTGTTTTATAAAGAAAATTTTTCATCATCCTGTAGTATTCAGTTACACTGAAGCAGAGGCAAGATTGATGCTTAACTGTTTCATCAGTTTGTAGGAAGAAACTATTTTAGCAGTGATACTCATTTTCCTTATCAATAAGGCTAGGAGTAAAGTGAAGATTTAATTTCTTAGGGAAGCTTTTTAAATTGAAGTACTATAACTGACATAAAGTGCAGTGCATAAACTTTCCTGGCTGGTGAATTTTACGCCATCCAGATCAAGGCATAGACTCCTGCCAACACCTCAGTCAGCCTCTGTTCGGTCAGCGCCCCTCTGACCCAGGAGTTCTTCAGTGTGAACCCAGCTCAGCAGCTCAACACCACTTGTTACAAATGCACTTCCCTTTTCCCTTTTTTTCTTCCTCATTGGCACTTGGGATTAGATCTAGGGAGCAGTAAGGTACCACAGCAGCTTTAAAAATCCACTTTTTAAGACCCTACCTTAAACATTGACTCACAGACTGTGGGGTCCGAAAACCCCAATTTCATTGATCCTGTTTTTTTTGGAGACAGGATCTTTCTTTGTAGTTCAAACTGGCTCTGAACTCACTATGTCGCCCAGGCTATCAAACTCACAGCAGCCCTCCTGCCTTTGCCTCCCAAGTGCTAGGAATACAGTTGTGAGCTATCATTGATATCATTTTAAGGAGTATTTCAGGTGATTCCAATATGGTATCCACTACTGTATTCTAACTCCTGTTATCCTAATTAGTTTATTTAACACATTTTTGACCTCTCCTAACATAAAAGGATCAACTGAACATTTTTCACATTTCATTCTATTTCCTGTCACAGCTGTGGATCTTTTTTTGTAGCCCAAGGCAGGAAGGACTTGCCCCTTTCTCAGCCTCTTAAGGCCTTTGCTTTATGGGTAAGAGGATACAGAAAAGAAAGGAACTCTGTGTTCATATTAGGGCAACTTCTGATCACCTCCTGCATGCCCCAGCCTTCTTAACACTCGACAGAGGCGCAGAAAAGAGCTTGCTGTTCCATGTTAACATGCAGCTGTGGGAACTTGCTATTCTGCCTTAGTGTCACCTCTTTTTTTTATTCTCTGCTGAAAGCAAAACTATTCAGATATCCCATCTTTCCTTGTCCTGCTTTGGAGTTTGGTTTCCTTGGTGACCTTTCTCTGGTGGTCTTGTAAAGATCATGATTTTGAAAGTTATGTGGCTTTTTAGGTTGTTAGAAATGATAGTCGTTTTCACATTCTCAATGGACGTGGAAACCTGACTGTCACATCAGCAGGACCACAGTATACTTACTCTCCATACTGGATTCTTTTGTTTGAGGAACCTCTTAGTTTAATCTAAGTTATTATTATACGAAGCAATAATTTTTTTTTTTTTTTTTTGAGACAGAGTCTTGCAATGTAATTCAGGCTGACCCTGAGCTCAGCCTCAAACTCACAGCAATCCTCCTGCTCCTGCCTCCCGAGTGCTGTGATTACAGGTGTGAGCCACCACGTCCGGCACTGTGGTATGTGGTACGATTGTCAGTGGGTGTGTGTGGTTGTTGTATGTGGTTACCAGGGATAGAACCTGGGCCCTTCACTTGCAAGACAGGTGCTGGAACCACTGAGTTAAATCCCTGGCCCCCCAACAACAGTTCTTTATCACCATGTTGTATTGTATCTAAATTAGTAATATAATTTATTTTCTGTGAAATTAAAAATTCAGTGCATGTACATCTGCAAAAGTTTTCATGTTTAAGTGTTTGTTATCCTATATAGAGTAAGCTTGGGGTTTGCTATGCATACTGCTGAGTAAAACCCATCAAGTACCATTAGCCATTCGCAGTAAAATAATCATCTACCCATGTTTAATGTTATTCATGTTACTCTTCTCTCCCAGGTTTATATCCCTGTCCTTATTGCTCATTTAATGTAATTTAATTTAATTTAGGGAACTGCTAGGCAGGGTCCAAACTGTTGCAAGTTGTGATTAGACAGCCACCCGGAGTTGGTACAGGGTGCTGACTTGTGCTTATTTAGCATCTGTGTGAAAGTGAACCTGCATCTGGCTGCTTGCCACTCAAGAGCCAGTACTTGGGAGAAGAGAGCTGGGAGAAGGAAACAGGCTTAATTCAAGGGCCCGTGTCCTGAGAAGGAGTTTTCATTCTCGGGAGGGACAGTAAGTGTAGGTGATGCTGAGCAAGGAGGCCACACTCTGGGGGAGTATTGAGCTTATCTTCTTTTTCCTTATCTGACTGGAACTTCCTAGAGCTAGTTCTTGTAATACTTTAGATACACTTTCTTTTTCTCCAAGTTAAACTTTCCAATAGTGTACCTGCTTTGTGGTGATTGATATGCAGAACTGAAGAGTGTGTGTGTGTGGGTGTTACATGTTCTGCTATAATCTGAAGGTCAGATGTTCTGGGTTCTATAAATCTGAAGAAATATTATTTAGTGATTAAATTTTTAATTAAGTTTCTCTTTAGAATTTAGAATCCTGAGAAAAGGAAGAGGAAGTAACCTTGCAGAGAATAAGTCACAAATGAGAGGCTCCTGTTCGATGCATTCTATATTAAAATGCAGTATAACTACTCATGTGTTCTACTTCATCGTTACTCAATTTGGTACTGCCATCTTTTCCTCACCCTTGGCATATTAGTGACATTTATGTGCCCTGTAGTTAATTGAAGTTCATGTTTCTGAACTAAATAGTAATAACTGGAGGGAAAGATTTTTATGCTTTGGCCATGAGCTTCATGTTCCTTTCATCTGCTGGCATTCTCCCTGTCCTTTAAATTAAAATTTCAAGGAGTAATATACTTTGACTGTCTGTTTCACGTTCATAAACCTTAGATTCCTTTTGAGTCTAACTTCCTGAAGTTACTTTGATCTCCAGCCGACTGAGTAAAATTTTAAGTTGTAAAGGAGGTCAGAAGGTGGATACACTAAGCAGCGGGGCATTGTGTTGTACTGCTGCATCTATTTTAAAGCTGTGAATAATTTGGAATAAAGTAGTGCTGTTTAACCTTTTGGATAGAGGTATCCTTGTCCTTTTATACATACTTAATTGCTACTGTCAAACCTTTGAATCAGTTTGTGCCACAGATGATAGTCAGGAAGATGATAGTACAGAGTAAGGGGATATGGAGTGGAAGTAGCTGAGTAATATAAGGTAAATAGCAAACAAATAAGTTATTTTAAATTATAATGTGAAAGCAAGTTTCAGAAGTGACTTCTTATGCTCTGTGGTTCTCAGCATTGTTCAGTTCCCTGCAGTGAATTTACGCCTATTTAAATCCCTGAAAGGGAGGCAACTTCCTAACCTTCTATGAAGCTCTATGAAAACTAAATAAAGAAAGTGAGTGGGTGGTTCTTCAGATGAGAAGGTAATGGATATAAAAAGGGTTTAAAAAATTAACAGTGCCTGCTGTTCCTCTGCAGAACTGCCTTCCTTCACTGTGGGCCCTTTCGTGTCAGAGGTCTCCTGTAGCATTAGCTGTCTAGCCTCACCTTCACTCTGGGCCCTCATTGTCAGCCACTGTGATGTATCAGTCTCTTCTCAGGAAGGTGGTCTGCCGTTGGCCATGGAGTTAGGTAGACCTGGGTCTAAATCTGCTTTGGCACTTTATGAACTTGTGATTTTGAACAAGTGTTTTAGCCTGTCTGAATCTGGGCTTAGTTAGGTAGACAAGCTGGGTTTAAATCTACCACCTTGATAAATTATAAAGATTAAATAATTACTAAGAGTAATTACCTGTCTTGTAAGAGTTCAATGTTTGCTTCTTCTTTTCCCTTCTTCTTGGCTCTGAATTCCTTTTCTAATCAAGAAACTTTGACTCACTTTTTTTTTTTTTTGATACTAGAGATTGAACACAAGACCTTGTGCTTACAAGGTAGGCATGGTGTCACTGAGCAAAATCCCTAGCCTGATTCACTAGATCTTTAAAAAGGAGTTTGTATACAGTTTTGAATACATTCTTTCAAATGTCCAGTATCAATTCTTTTTTTTTTTTAAGGTATTTTTTGAGACAGGGTCTCGCTTTGTGGTTCAGGCTGGCCCTGAGCTCAGCCTCAAACTCACATCACAGCAATCCTCTGCCCCTGCCTCC
>PVIR01016033.1:0-37284 GCA_004026965.1 Petromus typicus
GCACTTACTGTGTCAGCTGCTATACTTAGAACATACCCCCAAAAGTTCATGCTGCGAAATTATCTCCAATGCAACGGTACAGAAAGTGGGAACTCATAAAAGGTGACTGTATGGTTCCACTTCATGAGAAATGGGCATGCTGAAAGTTTGGCCCCTCTTCCTGTCTTCCGCTTAATGGCCATTACCATGTTGTGTTGCAGCCTCTCCATCTTGCACTTTCTAGCTTCCAGAAGCATGAGCCAAGTAAACACCTATCATTTGTGATTCACTCCGTCTATCATTCTGTTAGAGCAGCAGTGAATGAACTACGGTATCAGCTTTCAGAATTCATTCATTGCCAAAAAATACTTACTAAGTGTTCCTTGCCAACTTCCAGGAAACTGCATTAATTCTGAACACTGGGGATATAATAATAAATGAGACTGAGTAAGGCCCTACACCAATCAGCAGATTAAGTATCTAATGCAGAATCAACAACTGAAGAAGGTATTTGAGCAAAGGCTGAATGGAGTGAGAATACCGGCTGTGACATGAGGAAAGAGTACTCTAAGAAAGGATACAGCAAGACTTAAAATCTTCACAGGAACATGGCAAATCAGGGTCAAAGGACAAGTGTAGTCTTGAAATCATCTGTTCTAACTTTAGTTTTAAGAATTCTGTTTAAGAATTCTGATTCTTAGTGTAGTAGTGCTAAGTGTTTTTAGAAGGAACTGATATGATTTAGTACATGTCATTTTAAACATCACTCCAGCTGCTGTGCAGAAAATACGGAGGACTGGGGATTTAGCTCAAGTGGTACCATGCCTACCTTGGAAGCACAAGAGTCTAAGTCCAATTCCTGGTACAAGGTAGGGGGCCACAGAATGGTTGGGAGAAAAAGGAGACTACTACTTAGGGTAAGAAACAGCACCAGTCTGTACTACTGCAAACAGGTGATAGTATCAAGATATATTTTGAAGGTACAAACAGCATTTGTTCATAGCTCAAGTAGAGGACTTAAAAACAATAAAAGATGACCTCTGTGTTTAGAGCAATAAAGTTACATGAATACTGGTGCCACATACTTCAACAGAGAAAAACTTTTTATGGGGTGAGGGTTAAAAGAGGCCATACTGCATCTGATGTTTATGAGACATTTAATCAAGCTGTTGAGTAAGTAACTGACTATATAAGTCTAAAATTTAACGGAGAAGTTGATTCTAGAATTCAAATTACCTGTATCAGGTTATAGCTAATTTTAAAATACATGAAACACTTAAAGAATTCAGGTACAAAATGGGCCCAAGGACTCAATCTTATAAAATAGGAGGATAAGACAGCAAACATTCTGAGCAAGAATTACCAGTGCAGTTGAACAATCAGAAGAGGAGTGTCGTAAAAGTAAAGAAGAGAATTTTTACTAGGTGGGCAAGAGATAAACTGCTATCAAATGCTACTGCGAGGGCAAATAGGCTAAAACTGAGAAAGGACCACAAGATTTCTACAATCTTGACATATGAAATGGCAGGGAAGAAAGACTAAATGAAAAGACAAGAAAGAATGGGAGATACAGACATGGAAATAATAAAAGAATCCTATAAATGAGCAGTAGAAACAATGCAAAATGTGTGTGTGTGTGTGTGTGCACATAGATATGAGTGAAATGACAAAAATTCTTTTTTAACTTTTATTGTAGGATATGCAATATCATGACATGCTTCTATGCTGTCAGAAATAGTCTGATAAAGTGGGGAAAAACAATGTAAGGGAGAAGGATGTATTATAGGAACAAAGTTCTTAAAGAGACAAAAAGGACCAAGATCCAGGCTACACACTGGGCTTAATTCTTAGATAAGGCACACAGGTCATCCACAGAAAAGGTAGTGGCACATACATGGGTCCTTAATGCACACAATGAATTAGGATAAGTCACTTGGGAGTAATATCACCTACATAAAAAAGAAAGCTGAATTCAAATCCAGTACTCTTTGCAGGATTAAAACTTTAACAGTGAACACAAGGTTAACATACCTTGTAATTAATATATCTAATTATATATGAATCAGAACACATAATTAAAAAAAAATTCTCAAGGCAGTAAAACCTACCTGGACTCTCCACTCTCTTATAGTGGTATGGGTTGATACAAACTTCTTTTTGTTTAGATCCAAAAGGAAATTCACAAATATCCAATGGCTTTAGCTCATGATGACTCTGCAAATCTGGCCAGCGCCAAACACGACAATATATAACATGTGGCAAGCCTTTTCTGTGAGAAACCTGGAGGCGTCCATCTAAAGATCTGGGAATAGTGACACATTTGCTCGGCTGTCCTGGGCTGCTCAGAGCTTTCTCCAGTTCTTCCATGGCGCCCTTTTTCTTTTTCAGCTTTTTCACCAAAGCATCAACTGCCTTTTCTGCCCATTTTTCCTCTTCATCACCTTGTTTCCAGCCCAACAATCGTTTCACTGCTGGACTAGTAAAAGAAAACAAGCTGGCCATTGACGTCATTTGATACGAATCTTCAGAGACCTTCCTGTAATCAAAGTCAGGAGCTAGTAGAAGAACAGATGACAGGTGAAAAGTCACATGCAGGTCTTAAGCAGGAGTTCCACTTAAAGAAGGAGCAATGACATTTATCTTCACAAGTGCCATATGCTTTTTTCATTTGTTCAAGTCCTAAAAGAGAAAGTGGGGAAAGGGATCCTAAATCAAACCAATTCAGTAACACACATTTAAGTCAATACACTTAAAAAGTATGTTGCCTGTAAACAAGAGCAGAAAAGTATTACAAAGCAAAACAAAACAAAACAAAAAATGTTTAGTAAAAAAAATTTCTAAAAATTTTGGCCGTTCTCTCCCTTCTTCGTACTACAAAAAATTACTGTCAATGCCAAGCAATAGCCAAAAGCAAATTATACGTTGCTCTACCTTCCTTGTATTAACCAAAAGAACATGTTTGACTTTATTTCCTTCGATGAGGCCATTAAACCCTATATCAGTGTTCCAAGATTTTCTTCACTGAAATACGTGTTACAAACTAGGTCAGTTCTGCACTTATGTCTTGATTTAATCAAAAGCCCTATGAGAAATCTAACTCTTCCCTAAAGTCATTGTTCTTTTAAAAATGTTTAGTATGCAAAGCAAAGGAAACCACTAACACAGCAAAGAAACAAACTCCAGAATAGGAAATTATTTTCCAGCTCATCCTCATACAAAAGACTACTATTTAAAATAAAGAACTCAAGAAAATTAAAAATCCATTAAAAAAATTTAAAAATTTAAAAATCCATTAAAAATTTAAATCCAAATTTAAAAATCAAAAATTTACATCCAAATTTAAAAATCCATTAAAAAATGGACAGTTGAGCCAAGCATGGCTGCACACACCTGTAATGCCAGCATTCAGGAGGCCAAGGCAGGTGGACACTGAGAGTTCAAGACAAGCCTGGTCTACATAGTGAGTTCAAGCACAGCTTGAACTATATCGTAATACCCTACTCAACCCCACCCCCCAAAAAGGCAGCTGAAATGAATAGGTACTTCTCAGACCAGGAAATCCAAACAGCTAATAAATATGTGAAAATAAAAGTTCAACATCACCAGTAATTTGCAAAATTAAAAAAAAAAAAAACACACAAATCCATCTCACTGCTGAAAAAATGATTACCATTAAGAAATTAGTAACAAGGCCAGGGATTTAGCTCAGTGGTTCCAGCCTCTGCCTTGCAATCTCAAGGTTCCAAGTTAGATCCTCGGTAACCACAATGTTGGGCGTGGTGACTCATACACACCAGCAATCAGCACCACACACAATGCTGTGCATGGTGGCTCTTGCCTGTCATCCCAGCACTCAGGAGACAGAGGCAGAGGCAGAGACAGGAGGACTGCTGTGAGTTGGAGGCTAGCCTAAGTTACATAGTGAGCTTGGGGCCTGCCTGAACTATAAAGTGAGACCCTGTCTCAAAAAAAGAAAGAGAGAGAGAGAGACTGCAACCAAGCAGTAACAAATGCTGGGAAGGCTGTAGGGAGAGAGGAATCTTCTTCACTGTTGATGAGACTGTAAACTGACAGAACCACTATGGAACTTGCTACAGAGAGTCCTCAAAAAAGTAGAAGTTCCTTTTACTTTCCTATTCCCCTTGTACATGTTTTCTCAAAAGAATTAAACACATCATACCACAGGGATACATGCACTACCATGTTCATAGCACCACAATTCACAACAGCTAAGTCTTGGAAACAGTCTATATATAACAGATGAATGGATTAAAATGTGTAATTTACACACTGTGGAGTACTACTCTACCACAGAATGGATAAAAGAGCCATTTGTAGGAAAATAGATGCACTTTGACACTATAATGATAAGTGAAATAACTCAGACACACAGGCATAAATATCACATGGTTTCTCTTATATGAAAAACTCAATATATTTATTATGAAATAAAAGACCATAAGAAAGAGAAAGAAAAAAGGTACTATAATCCAGTGTGAACAACATATCGAAAAATGTACCTTGACTTAGTATGACTCTCTTACATGTTTTATTTTTATATCTTGGGCCTATTAGACTAGTTTTCAAACTGTATATATGATAATTACCTTTATAAAGTCTTATCAGATAAATAAATGAATCTGATGCTGGAAAAATGAAAGGAGGTGGGGATGAAGGAAGTTAAAATGTTATGTACATGTACCAATTCGCTACAGTGAATGTAAATATTATGTACTGCAAACATGTACCAATAAAAGTCGCAAGGAACAGAGACGGGGAGAAAGGGAGGGAGGTCGAGAGAAAGATGGAGGAAGAGCGAAGGACAAAGGAAAAAAATAAAAATGTTTAGCAGACTCAGAAGGCTTAAGCAAAGCCATGACACTATTCAAGTCACATTACTAGACAGGAATTATATTAAAATTTACCCTAAGATACAACAAACTCTCAAATCATACCACATAGAGCTGCCAGAAAAGGGACAAGCATCTATTTTTAGGAATACAAGTAAGTTTAAAGAGAATGAATTCAGAATTTATCCCAAAAGTCAGTTTATATTTTAATTGGTGCTGGTTTCTGTGGTATTTGAACACTACTACTTAATGAAGAAGTTCTTGGCAGTAACAAGAGGTGGTACACGCAGTGGCATTTTACCATACTGTGGGTCACTATACAGCCAGTTACTGACACTAAGCACCTTACAAATCAACAGGAATGTATTGAAAAGAATGTTACAATGAGTGTTTCCTTGTACTCCTTTACAAATACTTCTGCAGCTCTACCTTTGACGAATTCTAGCAAATTCTAGCAACAAGATTATTCTAGACTGGGATGGATCTTCCCCAAAAATGAATAAATGTGCTCAAATAAAACTGAGTTAAACTGAATAATGATTAGTTGTCATGTGCTAGCCACTGGGAATTGCCGTGCTGGGGCGTTTAAAAAAGTCACACCGAATACACGGTCTCTCAAGAGCCAACTAACTGGCTTACTCAGCATGTACTGCCTGAAAACATAATAAAGACAGGCACTACTCTGGATGCACTCTTCAGCCAGCCACTGTTCAGTGGGGATCCAATCTGCTGTCCTGGAAGAGGAGAAACTGTGTTTGTCCCTCCTCTTCCCCAGATTTGACTTTCATGAAGCACAACAATCAGGCCGCTTTAACGAAGAGTTTCCACACGGTGAAATGCTACATGCTAAAGGAACCTGTAGAAATTCTGTCCTGTTGGTAAGGCATGTCTGAGGGGTTTTAGGTAAACTAAGAAATGCCAAAGGCAAAAGAAAACTATCTACAGGCCAGAGATTTAGCTCAGTGGTTCCAGGCCTGCCTTGCAAATTCCATCCCCACATGGTGACTCACAACTATAATCCCAGCCCTTGGGAGGCAGAGGAGAGGACTGCTGTGAGTCCAAGGCTGAGTTCAGGGCCAGCCTAAACTACAAAAGCGAGACTCTGTCTCAAAAAAAAAAAAAAAAAACCTAAGCAAAAATGTGTAGACAGACAAACTGAGCACTTCCAACCACAAAAGATAAGGCTCACTGACTTTACTCTGAAATAGGGGAATATGGGCTAGAGAAGACACTGAACTGACAGAAACCATATAAGATGATATGCTGTGGAAGGAGGAAAAAGAAAAGGAGCCCGAAGACCAAACTTCAGAATTCACACTTCATCTTAGAGGTAACAGTGAGTACAGAAATGATATAATTAGCTATGATAAAAGGAGCTTAAGGGGTGGGGATTTGGCTCAGTGGTTCCAGTGCCTGTCTTGCAAGTGTAAGGTCCTGGGTTCAATCCATGGTAACCACATACAACAATGCTGGGCATCGTAACTCACATGTAATCCTACTACTCGGGAGGTAGAGGCACGAGGATTGCTGTAAGTTCCAGGCTCACCTGGGATACATAGTGAACTCAGGGCCAGCCTGAACTACAAAGCAAGACCATGTCTAAAAAAAACTTGACACAAGGCATGATGGCTCACAGCTGTAATCCCAGCACTTAGGAGGCAGAGGAAGGAAATTGCGGAGTTTGAGGCTCACCTGGGCTACATAATGAGCTCAGAACCCACCTGAACTACAAAGCAAGACCCTGTCTCCAAAAAAAAAAAAAAGAATGTAGCTTAAATGTGACATAGTATAAATGCTGTACCGCCATTAGAAAGGGTAAAATAGACACTGTCAAAAGTGACAGTACTTGTACTGCAAACATGTACAAATGGTCCAAAGGTCCAACAGAGAGGTTACTTCTCTATTTCTCCATCTATAAATGTGAATAATTCATAACATAAATAATTTAGAACTGTGCAGGGTGCACAGCAATCATCATCATTAAGTACTAACCATAGTATGTACTAATGTGAAAGTTTAAAATTATCCAAGTATGTAAACAGATAAGAAGGACTGGGAGACTCCTGAGAGCTAAATGTTATATAGACCAGCCCTGAGCACACTGGCTCTCATTTCCTCCAGTCAACCTCCCCTCATACACGCTCCCACCAGATGCCACCTACATAGGTACGACTTGGTGGGGGGAGGTGCCTTGTAAAAGCCAGGACTATGCCATTAGGGCTCTCAGCCTTCAAGACTGAGCTAAATAAATCTTTCTTTACAAGTATCCATCCTGGGTATTTTGTTACAGCAACTGAGAGAGAACTACTGTGTCTTGGAAACTCCAATGCACTCTAATGGCCCACGGCTTGGTCCCCAGCACAGGGAGGTGGTTTTGAGGAAGTCCTTGACATGTTACACTTGCTAGAAGTCCAGTACAATGACGGTACTCAATCTTGGACTGGAATCTTCAGATTTCTGAGTCAAAGTAGATTTCTTAGACGTTAACTACCTCATGTATTTCCCTATAGTAATGAGGAGCTGACTAATATAAAGACTGACCCAACTGTATCTTTAAGATAACTTCAAATTTTACAGCTAACTGACTAAGATAATGACAATTCCACTAACAGAATTAAGGACATTCAATAGGTATATATCTGTCAGCATCGATGATGGTAAACTCCACCAGGAAAGGTCATGACTATAGATATAGGATTATTGAATCAACGGTGAGAAACAGACTTAAGATCTCACACAAAGAGCTGCAGTAGTAAGAAAAACAAGTTTTCAACAAAGTAAAAAGAAATAGTAAACACTTGAATATTAGGAAAAATTGACTTGCCAGGTGTGCACCCTTGTAATCCTAGCACTCAGAAAGCTGACTCAGGAAGATGGCTCTGCGTACAAGGCCAGCCTGCACTATTATAGTGAGACTCTGTTCAAAAAGGGGATAGAGCATTAAATGGGATATGTGCCAAAAAAATACAGTTCTCAGCACAAAAACACCACCACTAGACACCACTGCAAATCTAACAATACAGCTAAACAGGAATAAATAAAACAGAAAGAAAATAATGTTTGTGATAATACGGAACAACTCTCATATATTTCTAGCAGGTATACAAATTAGCTCAGCCATTTTGGAAGACTGATAGTATTTGTTATGTTAAACATGACCTCCATGACCCAACACAGGTGTATATTTGTTCCTAGGTACATTCCAACATAAATGAGTGCTGTCCCCCAGAAGACTCGTCTATGGTCACAGCAACTGCATTTGTAATACTCCCAAACAAGGACCTAGAAACCCATTATCAGTGAAGCGGGTAATTAAATCATGGTGATAGATTTATATTATGTATTAGTTAACAGCTATGAGGAAAAAAAGGGATAAGACATGGATGAATTTCACAAATACGATATGAAGGGAAAGAAAAAATACACATTATGTCAGTCCATTTACACATTTAAAAATATGCAAAACTAACTGAAGACAAAAAAGCTAGAATGGTACTAAGAAGTGCCAAGCAAGTTTTCTAAGAAGCTACAATTTTTCTATATCTTAATCTGCATGGTGATGACACAAGTGTTAAGATGTAACAGTTCATTAAATGTACATTTAGGATTTACGTGCTCTATTATATAATACAGTTCTTCAATATTAAAAACCTTTTAACAATTTACCAGTGACTGAATCACTTATAAAATTAGTGCCCAGGCTGGGGATTTAGCTCAGTGCTTCTGGCACCTGCCTTGTAAGCGCAAGGTCCCAAATTTGATCCCCTGTAGCCACATACCACAATGCCAGGTGTGATGACTCATGTCCACCAGCAATCAGTATCACATACCACACTGCCAGGCATAGTGACTCACACCTGTAATTCCAGCACTCAGGAGGCAGAGGCAGGGAGACTGTTGTGAGTTGGAAGCGCTCCTGGACTACAAAGTGAGCTCAGAGTCAGCCTGAACTACAAAGCAAGACCCTGTCTCAAAAAAGAAAAAAAAAAAACCAGTTCCCACTAGCGTCTCCTTCATCACGATAGTTTATTACAAATAAAAACCTGAAAATTTTGTAAAAGCTACAAGATTTCACAAAATTTATAAAAATGATGGCAAATAATGTAGGGTCTAGGATTTGATTTTACCCTACTTAAAACAATGAAGTTCATCAGTTACTGTATCTGGGATTCAAGACTCCCTTTCCCCTAAGACACGGGTAAGTGACACAGCATGGCCCTTAAGCGTGGTCCTTCCTCAGCTGGAGTGTCTGCAAAGAATACTGAGCTTACTGAACCTGCTACTTTTATAACAATGAAGAACAAAACTGTTCTTTGTGAGGATGGTAAGAGTAACCAAAAGATCAGCACAATTCCCTATGATGAATATGATGATTATATAGATCTCAAAATGTACCAATAACTTAATCTTTTTAAAGTGGTAGACAGTATCTCAAAAACAAGATTAGCACAAGTCTCTATGAAAATTACTATCAATACTTTTGCCCCCTCAAAAAACCTTAATGCTGATGCTGTTGTCACCAATATCAAGCTAATGGTTGTCATATACTATACCAAATTTTTTCATGAGAAAATTAAATTATTCACACTTAATTCATGCATTCTCTGTTCATTACAACACTTAATATTTGTTTATCAATACAACCCAATGTTTTCCCAAAAACTTAAGTCTCACTTTTTCAATTCAAAGCCCCAGACACCTTTATTCACCAGCTGGAATAAATGTTAGTCTATAATTTAAGTGGTTTTATTTTCATTGAGCTTCTTCATGACCAATTATCACTATTCATAAAACCTAAGTGTAGCGGAGCTTTTCTTGATCACTCAGTATTGCTGGAAACCTGTTGCCATGCTAAGCTAGAAACTCTGTGGAAGCTTACACATTAAAGAAAGAAGGGCTAAAATAATCTTGGAAAGTTACTTAGAGAGGAAGAATTTTGGCTATTTGACTTTTCTAAAGGAATATTACTATTTCAAGGATTCCCACAGCTTCCTGTCTTACAAGTCAATTGTTCAAGCAAAGAAATCATACTATTTCCTTGACAACTGTTAGAAGTACTCATAAAGCACTAACATTATGCTAACACCATTAAAGATCTCACATATAAAAACTAAAAATCAATAATTTAAAAATAGTTATATATGGTAAATTCCATTATTCTCATTTTATAGATGAGAAAACAGACAAAGGGAGAGGAAATGTAAATTGCCAAATTATTCCTAGGAAGAAATAGAGCCAGAAATTAAACTTTGGCAGTCTAGCTACCACACCCACACTCCTACTTGCTATTTATATATCATCCTTACAGAAAGGCCTCTGTGCAGGTCTTAAGAGTCAGCTACTAGTGGCTCATGCTTTAATCCCAGCACTCTGGAAAGCTGAAGCAGGAGGATCACAAATTCCAGCCCAGCACAGACAAGTACACAACTTGGCAAGACTCTGTCTCAAAATTAAAAAAATTATAAAAGAGATAGGGATGTAGCTCAGTGGGAAGGCTTTGTGTTCAGTTCTCAGTAACACACACACACACACACACACACACACACACACACACACACAGAGGTTCAGCTGCCATACTATGGAGGAGTATTCAACAATTAAAAAGAAAAAACAAGTACTCTCAACATAATGCTAAGTTAGTCACAAAATGTCATGTTATATAATTTCATGTCTACACAGTGCTCAGAATAACCAAATCCACAGAGACAGAAAGTAGAGTAGTGATTGCCAGGATCCAGGCAGTGGGTGAACCTACGGAACTGTGCCATAGCTGGCCCTTTATCAGTGAAAGCTCTAGAACAGGGATGGCGAACTCTGGGGCTTCCAGTGACACCAATAGCCCGCTGCAGCGTGTGGGCCGCAGGTTCCCCACCACTGGTCTACGGAAAGAGAAAATGCAGAGTAACTGCTAATGAGTAACAAGACTTCTTTGTGTAGAAATAAAAATGTTCTAAAGTTGATTACAGTGATTAGCAGCCAAGAGTGGTGGTAAACATCCATAACCCCAGCACCTTGGGAGGCTGAGGTGGAAGGATCACAAGTCTAGCCTGGGCAGTATCAATCACAAACCTGTCTCAAAACAGGGAAAATAATGAAAGCACTATAGCTCAGTGCAATGGCCCTGGGTTCAGTTCCCAGTACTGCTAAATATTGTGATTATTTAACATACACAATTTTAAGTGTACACTAAATGGGTTCATTGTATAACATACAAATTTTGTCAGTAATGTAGTTTAACATTTAAAATTCAATTTTCATATTACTGGAAGGCGCAAATGCCTTCTCTTATGCTTCACTGGATTTTCTTTAAATAAAATACTCTATTTTTAAATTGATTTTATTGGTACAATTTATACATAAAATATGATCGCATATAACATTGAGAACATGACACACCTTGATTCTCATTTTTTCCCCTTCCCCTGCCCTCCCTATCATTCCCACAGGCCCCTGTACACATATGCTTTGTTTCCTTTTACTTTACTATTGAATTTTCTCTTTCCCTTCTTTACTCTCCCCTACCCACTCTTTCCCTTTTCCTTTTGCATATTTTCTTCCTATTTTACATTACATATCACAGATTTTGGCATTCTTTTACACCTCTGGCTTTTCATATTAGAGAAAAGATATGGTACTTATACATTTGTGTCCTATTTATTTCACTTATGAGTATGTCCTCAAAATACAACCACTTGAGTATGAATGACTCAAATTTATAAAGTACTCTTTAACACAAAATAAAAATCTTGATTTCATTTAAGTCATTCCTTTGACTTCTCCAAAACATGCTTAATTTCAAGCTGAACCGTTCTGTACCTTTAACACAATGTAGCTCATCAACCTATCAACTTTAACCCAATACACTAATTAGGACCTTTACCATTAGGACCTTTACCTTTATCATTATCTCAAAATAATGACACAATGACCCTGTTTTTTTTTCTTCTTTCTTTGAAACAGTGTCTTCCTATATAGTTCCAGCTGGCCTCAAACACATGGTGATTCTCCTGCCTCAGCCTCCTAAATGCTGTGACTAGTCATTTGTTATCATGCCCAGCAATGAACTATATTTTTCTAATCACAAAATATACTTATCTACTATCACACCATTAGCACTGAGTATTCATACTTCCTTACACATTCTTCTGCATATTATTCTCCCTCACACCTGGTTATGACTGAGGAATACCAACATATTTATCACTGCACTCTGCATGTTCCTTTTAATATGACAAGCATCTGCTTTCTCTTCACCTCAGTGTGTAAATCTGTTTAAATCTTTTAAAGGCTCAACCAGATTTTATTCGCTTTGTGGTTCAGGCTGGCCCTGAGCTCAGCCTCAAACACACATCACAGCAATCCTCCTGCCTCTGCCTCCCAAGTGCTGGGATTACAGGCGTGAGCCACCATGCCCGGCACTGTGTGGTATGTGGTACTGGTTGCTGCTGGGCGTGAGTCTCCACACCCAGTATTGTATGTGGTTACTGGGGGATTGAACCCAGGTCCTTGTGCTTGCAAGACAGGTGCCTGAACCACTGAGCTAAAAAATCCCCAGCCCTAAAAAGATTTTTAAAAGGAAACGATTAACCAAGTATCAGAAATTTTTAAGTTTCCCTATGGTGGTAGATCCTTCTTCTCCTTTAACATTTTGTAAAATATATCATATTTTTTAAAAGAGCTGGAATATATTTAAGTTGCAGAACATTTGCCTAACATGCTCAAAGCCTTAGGTTTAGCCCCAACCTTACTTATCAGTTAATTCATTTAAAAAACAAGACAAACCTCTGTCCACAGATTGAAATAATATATCAGAAAATAAAAGATATAGCCATGGATTTATTTTATTGTCCTCACATAAGTCCTTGGTTATGAAAGAATTTCTCATTATGTATTCAAAAAATAAAAGGTGCTACATTCTCTCATTCTCATGTACTACCACATGCTATATAAGCTGGGAGAGAACTTGTAACACTCTTGAAAATAAGACTGTGTTTCGGTTTTCTAGGAACCAAAATGTTTAAACATGTAAGTGTCTTATTGTAAAGCTAACTGACTTTTCATGTTCCCTTTGCCTTCCATTAGGACTAGTTTAGAAGCAGCAAGAAAACCCACTTCACACTCAACTAACCAATGTGTACACAGCAGTCTAAGAGTCTACATCATCTCTGAATTTATCCCAACAATAGAAAAAGTCCCGAAAAACTTCACTCAGGAACTTCTGTAGTCCTTAGAATGTGCAGATTATCAGACAGGGAAACTCTGGTCCTGCCTGTGTACTCCCTTTCTATACTGTTTTCAGGATCTGTAGAAAAACAAATGTCTCAGACTTATAGCCTTATTATTAATATGACACATATTCAGTGAGTGCCTGCAGAAGAAAAGACACTAAGACACATACAAGCAGTTTGAAACATAAATCAAATCCAGACCTCAACTCAAAAAGTTTGAAGTTAATTGAACAAAAATGTACCCTCGCTCTGTCACAACACAGAATAGAATATGGAGATGCTCTAATTATGTAATGGCTGCTGAAAGGAATTCAGGAGATGATCCTTTGGGGAGCAGGCAAAAGAAGACACAAAGCATGAGGCAGCTATATGTTAAGCACAGAATCTATTATGTGCAAAGACCCAAAGTTTATTCTACCAGGGTGAGAAAGTACTGGAAGTTCAATCTGCTAGAACAAAAGAATTGGCTAGAAATATACAACGAGGCAAATCTATACAGTTACACTACCAGGTATGACTCATAAAAGCACCAGATTTAAACCTGGATTTAAGTTCTAGGTGTAACACTGATAACTTAAACTTTCCATTATTTTCCTGTATCGTAAATGAAAACCAAGCCCTAAAGAGCCTGAGAGTTAAATGAAATGAACATTTACATAATAATCATGAAAAGTTTAGTATCAGGCTAAGGATGATAAACACTCTTAGCTAGCTACTCTACTCCAACAAATTTACAAAGCCATCTACTCATAATCTCATAAATCATACAAAAAGAGTTGCAAATTAAACTATTACACAGTATTTTCTTAGCATTTAAACTTTTTCTTCACAGTATGTCCCTCTGCCATCAAGACTCTGAGACTGTCTTCAAAGCTTGATCTTCCCAGATCTGTGGTGGAGAACCTATGGCACGTGGGCCACGCTGACTGCTCATTGTCATTAAAAGTTCTAAAAGGCTGGCATCACTGTATGAGGATGTGCAAAGATTAACTCACCAAAGCATTTTGGTGGAATGACTACACAGAGACTGAAATGAAGGCACCAGCACCAGCAGAGGGAGAGACATGTAAATACAATGACAACTGCAACAAAACTGCCACCTGGCCAAAAACAATACTCATATGTCTGAAGAAACCTCAATTTCTGAGATACTACAAGGGAGAGAACATGCACATCTTAAAAGAAATACAGCAGCCTTTTCCTTTCTGCACCACCAAACTCTTTTCTCTCTTCATCAGTATCTGCCTCCAGTACTCATTCTCACCTTCCGTTGACTGTTCCTTTTTCTCTTCCTTTGGCATGCATCACAGCATCTCCTACACGGAGTAAGTCTGGGAGAAGCTTACCTACTACATGATAAACATCTAAACAGAATGAACTTTCCTTGTCTCAAAAGGAAAAGCAGACAGGGGAATCTGCATCATTCATGCTTTCAGGTAGTGTAGGACTTGGTTACCTGAATCTGTCACAGTATCAAAGAGACTTTCGGACAGTCCATGTATGTTGAGTGATGCCTTCATTTAAGAGATGGCTCTGAATGAGTTCTACCTGCACCTATGTCATCTTTATACAGACCATCAAACACATCTATTCTAAAATATACCTAGAAAATATCCAAAGTTCCCTGTATACTGGAGGAGTTCCCTGTATTCTCTTTTCGGCTTTCTGAGGAAAGGTCTCATTACAAGTTCAGGCTGATCTTGATCTCACTATGTACCCCAGGCTGGTCTCAAACTGATGGTGTTCCTCATGCCTCTGCTTTTCAAGTGCTGGGAGGCAGGTGTGCACCACTATACATGGCTAAGGGGATACACTTAGCTCTATAGAAAACCCTAATAGTCTTCACCCAAACAGCTCAGTTGGGAGAGCATTAGACTGAAGAAAACCTTAATATTTGTAAGCTTTACAAACCTTAAATAATCAAGTTTTGGGGGAGCAATGAACCTCCATAAGAAGCTATTTCAAAATATGTATAAATACTAGAGAAAGATCATATAAATAGAAATGATGGTTAAATTTATTTAATTTTTAAGAATTTTTGGGTACCAACTATTCATTTTTTAAAAATTTGGGATACCTACTATTTACCAGGAATAGTCCATGCTAGGAACCCATACTTTAAAAGTACTACCATGATCTCTAAGATCATAGAGTAATGGGGCAAAAGGAGAAGGAATAAGGAAGGAAAGAAGCAGGGAGAGACAGAGAGGAAAGTGCTACGATGTTTCATGTGTTATTTAGTGTATCAATATCACCCCAGATTTACTTTCATATGATAGTCAACAGAGGTCAGACATGAAAACAGAAAAACAGAAAAGTATGGCAAGCACAAAGGTTCAGTAACTGAGCAGACAGGAACATATATTATTTTTTAAATCAGAAGTTAGAAGGATTTGGTAACTCTGGCTCCATTATCTGCTATTATCTTGTGTTTTTCTTTCCCCTTACAAGTACTAGAGGGTTGAAAAACAGATGAACATCACCAGCCTTTGTTAATTTTTTTTTTTTTTTTTTTTTTTTTTTTTTTAGACAGGATCTCATTAAATTACCCAGGTTGACCATGAATTTGCCATCCTCCTGTCTCAAGCTCTGGAGTAGCTAGGATTATTCAACCTGATTTATCTTGGTCTTTTAAAGCTTGTCTCTGACTTATGAACACTTAACTCAATGATACCTTTTTACTAATGTATTTTGTATTTCTTAGAAGAAACAATCTCAGTGGTAGAAAGAAAAGCTATGGCAATAGAATTTAGAAATCTCTGGGCATTAAGTTCCCTACAGACCAAACAATAAGTACAAATAACACTTGGAAATCCAAAAAAATGCAATAGGAGCTGAGCCATAAATGAGTATTTTATAAAACTGAGATGCTACATATTACAAAAGAATCTATCACTGACACAGTCTCTCTTTTCTCTCTCACTCTCAGTCATTCTCTATCACTCTCAGTCTCTCTCTCTCACACACACACACACACACACACACACACACACACATTTTTCTTTCAGCTCAGGAATCTCTTCTTTGGGAATTCATCTCATGGCTTCCTAATATTCAGTCACTATATCCACATTTCCACTTTGTAGCACTTGCCACACCTATACTTTCCATTTATCTACATAATCCAAGATGTAAATTCCAAGAGGCTGTGATCTGTTTTCACTTATCACTGTACACCTGTGATACATACGCTCAGTAAACATCTGTTTAATAAGTAAAAGAGGAAGTGTATAAAGAGTTTGTGAAAGAAACTTTCGGTGGATGGACTCAGTAATATTTCTCACTGCTTCACACAATTCTGTACTTTCTAAAAATAAACAATTATTTATAAAATAAGGGGAAAGCACTGGTTTTAAAATTAAAGCGCAGCTATGCCTCACTCATATTAAATGCTTCACTACAGAGGGGCCTCACCTTATAAAGTATCATCCATACTTTTAAAAGAATTCCCTCCGAGATATGTAAGGTTATAGAAATGTGAAGGTAAAAATGAAGCAAAACCAATCAGAAGCTAACAGCAAATATCTTGTTATCTATAATACTCTAGGCAGGTCAATAGGAAACAAAAGAACTGATTATGATATAGTAGAACTACTTCTGCAAGTATATATGCATTACCTCAAATGGCTGTCATAAATATACACAGGGTGTTAAACCTGTTAAACAGGTTATTTATTGAGTAACTACTATCTACTAGACATTGCAGTATATTTGGGAATTTATCAGAACTGAAATCATGTTATACTGTCTGGTCACTATACACATAAGGGTGAAGGAGTAAGTAGTTGTGCTCTTTTCTAAGTTCCATACAAAGGTACCTTATGCACAGTTAAGGACAATAAAAAATACAAATGCTATAGAATCTCCCTCCGCAGAGTAACATAGCACAAAAGACACCAAGCTATATTCTATATGGGAGTACAAGATAGGCTTGAAGTACCATAGAATAGAGAAAAAGGAGAGGAGAAGGGCCTAATTCAGCTTATCCAGCATTTCTCAGTGTGTCCTCTTATTACAAATAAGGTACTACTCCTTTTATAATGAAATAGAACTCAAAAAACAATATTCCACCTTCCAATGAACAGCAGTAAGAATTCAAGTAAAGAAGAGAAAGAAAAAATGTGATAGTTTAAAAAAAGAAACAAAGGGGGGGTAGGGAGTTGTAGAGAGGGCAGGAGAATAAGAAAAAATGAGAATCAAGATGTGTCATGCACTGGTACAAACTTTCAATGTTGAACATGATCATAATGTATATATAAAATGTACCAATAAAATCAATTTTTAAGAATTAATTCTTCAAAAGCATTTCTCTTTCTGAAATGTGCTGCAACTTAGATTTTACAAATCCCATTTTCTGTCCATATACTTTTTTCAAGCCCCATCTAGCAAACTGTATTAAGTCTCAGTTTTAGGTAGCATATCAGGAACTTCTCTAACGCTGTAAAAGTAGGTTTTTCTCAATATCTAATTCAGTATTATATTTATTTCTTCCACTGCATTAATCGAATGGTAATACTGTTGACTTACTTGATTTGTCTCTTGCACTAGAATCTAATCTTCAAAACTAACAGCATGCACAATGAGATGAATTGTTAAATTCATTCAAGACAGTCATTCAATATTCAATAAATACTACTTATTTATTAAAATTAAAACAAAATGACTAACATTATTTATTAAGGTGGTATTTTAGGATCTGGAAATATAAAAGTGAATAAAAGGGACCAAAACATCTGTCCTCATGTAGCTTACATTTCAATGGAGAAAAGCAGACGATATGCAGTAAATGATATGTTACACTTGTCAGGTAAAAACTGCTATGGAGAAAAGTAAAGCAGGGCAAGATAGATGAGGAGTGCTGGGGCAGAGGTATGACTTTAATAAGAGGAGTGGGGGAGGCCACTGAGAAGATGCTAAGTGAATCAAAATTTTAAGAAAATAAAGTAAGTAAGCAAGACAGCTACCTGGAGGAAAGCCATTACAGCCGAGTGCCAACAGGCAGTGCACAGATTTGAAGGTGACAGCTTGCCTGGTGAAGTCAAAGAATGGGCAAAGAGGGAGCTGGGGATTTAGCTCAGTGGTTTCGGCATCTGCCTAGCAAGCTAAAGGTCCCGAGTTCGATCCCTGGTAATCACATACCACAATGCCAGGTGTGATATTAAAGAATTACTCTGGCTTTAATCCCAAAACTACCAAAGATGGAGCAGAAGGGTCATGAGGGAGGGAGAGGGGAGGACACGGGAGGGCAGTGGAAGAAAAAGAACTTACTCTGGCTGGTATGTTGAGAATAAACAGGGCAGGGGTGAAAAGCAAAGGGACCAGTTCAGGGCTGAAGTTATCTAGCTGACAGATAATGGCCTGAAACAGGGTGATAATTCTAGGGTGGCAAGAAGCACACCCAGGAGCACCTACAGGATTCCTGATGGAGGTGAAAGAGGTGGATGAGAAAAGACAAGCAGACAATGATTTCAAGGTGTCAGCCTGGAAGAAATAGGCTTTTCCACAGCTGACCTGGAAAGGGCTGATAAGGCTAAAGAAAGATTAGAATAAAGTTAAGTTGTACACGTATTAGGTAAATGATGCTAAGCTTTACAAGGGCAATAACCCAAAAGTCCTGCTCTTTGTGGGGTAGGTCATCCTGATCAACAAACTACTGAAGCAAGACATCCCAATCAATCCAGAAACACACCCAAACCACTCTTAATGTCATCTCATTCATACACATACACACATGTCACACTCAGACTTCTAAAACAAACTCACAAAAATAGCTACTCTACTTTCTGCTCCAATAGCTGATTGTGTCAAACCAAAATAAAAAGGTAAGTGAACCAACTCCTCAAATTCCTCAGCACCACAAAACAAAATCTCCAAAAGCACACCATCTCATGCAAATGTATGTCCACACAGGTTAAGATCCACCATCTTCCAAGTAAAAACCTGTACTGAAGAATTATAGGTGGGAGTTTTTCAAGAAACAATCTCTCAGATTTAGATTCATTGGGTTAAGAAACAGGGCCTTATTTTCCACATATTTATCCAGAATCCCAAGTTATGCAGTAAGTTTTGGAACCAAGAAGCCCCAGGTCATCTACAGTGGAATAAATCTGTATGCATGTATACATACACAAATAGGTAAATAGGTGGGTGGGTGGGTGGTTGTGTTAACCAGGGTAGCGTTTTTAAAATCTCTTAATCTCGTGACTGTAAAATCAACAGTAGACACCATTAGGAAGAACAAACACCCACCCCACTCTGTCAAAACAACTATATCCAGGTATTTTATGGCTACAGAATTTTAAACCAAACCCCAGACTGCAGCCAGAGCAGAAAAGGAAATTCAAAGTGAATTTTCCACACCAATTCTGGACCCTCACTCCTATCTTCATGGTATGTCTGTAAGATGGAGAGGACACAGTCACATGGGTACCCAAATTATTCTCCTAGAGAAATACTTATGTCATCATTTTTCCCGATTGTGACTCCCAAATTCCAAAGACTTCAAAAGTGTTCACAGTGGCTTTTAAAGCCATCCAGGAGCTGAACGTGATCCTCAACACTTCTCACATCATAATCTTGCATATTTGCTTTGTGTCCATACAAGCCTCTACCTTTTTCATCTCCCACATCCAGACTTTCGTTTCCCAGTTTTTAATCACTCTTTAAGCTTCACCTGCTTTTCTAAGTCCTCTAATTAAGCAGTGCCTGAACTAGCTGCATCACTCACCCCCACAGAGCCTGCAAGGCTTCCTACCTTGCTACCTTAAGTATCTGAGCATGCTTGTACCGGCCTGTAGGCACAGGACCAGACACAGTTGGTCAATCTTCATAGCGCTTTCCTTTAACTTGCGGAACTACCCAAGTGCAAATACCAAATCACTACTTTAAAATGTGTCCCTGGAGCACAAAGACCTAACTACTTCTATACACAACACATACTCCAATGTACTATGAAGATGTTCTTCAGTTACTTCATGCGCACAAGAGAGCTCAAATCCCATATTTAGATGAGAAAAGGGTAAATATGGCTCTGAGTATCTTTTCCGCAACAGTCATCACTTACCTAATTACTAGACACACGCTTACAAGGGCAGGAAGTTGTGAATAAGAGGGGAAAAAAAGAAGACTAGCTTTGAAATATTTCTGCAGTACCCTTTCTTCCTGGGAACACAAAAACCAGAATAACTAGATCTCAAGTTATATAGCCTACCAGAAAGGATGCTAGGCAGATCCTAACATATCATGAAAACACTGAGCAAAACAAAACTTGCCTTGAAAGCACCAGCCATATTCTGAGATCATAGTTAAATGTGAAAAATGTATGCCTCCTTCCAAGCCAACAGTTGCTATGCTCCGAGAGAGGTAGAAAAGTAACAACGGACTTTTTTTTTCTATTATTTTCAGTATAGCAAAACAACATAAACAGAAATCAAAATTTTCTCCAGAAGATTCAGACTGGTGGAGACAGGACTCCTTATTCCTCAAGCTATTATTACTGTCCCTAACAAACTGGAATCTTCGCCAATATCTTTGTCCTTATGAGCAAACTGATACCATCTGAAGAAAGGCAATGTTTTGGTTTATCTTTGAGCTTTTTACTAAACACAAAGAAAAGAGTCGGTATCCTGACTCCAGAAATATAGAGAATAAAGAAGACCAAAAGCAAGGGGACAAAAGGCACCTATATCCTAAACTAGTCAACTCAGCTCAGAAATTCACTCAGATGTGGGGCTCACTGCCTAAACCAACACGTACATCTGGTAATAATAAACACTGATAAGTCATACACAAAAAAGGCTTTCTTAATCGAAGGACTCTACAAGCCACTGGCAATATAAAAATTCATATAAAGCACAATCAAAGAATACATATGAAATAGATCTTTTATATGTTGTTTCAACTCAAGTTACTAAGAAAAAAAGTAACACTTGAAGATTAGTCTTCAAAATATTAGAATCTCTGATTTGACAAAGTTATAAATCAGTTTTCAGCAGAGAAGAAAAACACTGCCTCTGTTTAACGCAAAGACAAAAAAGATCGTTGCTGCAAATCATAATGTTTGGGTTCAGGATGAAAACAGGAAACAGGCCGGCCAGGTGTAATTATGGTTGTAGTCTAATGTGCCTTCAGATTCAGCCAAGAATTAAAACCAAGTGAGGAGAGTAAGCAGAGTTTAGTTGCCTCTCTACCTTGCCACGGAAAGCAACTTTTAATAATACTCTCAGCAACACATTACATAACCGGCGGTAAACAACAATCTGATTCAAACCTCGTTAGGAACAACATTCTGCCACAGTCTCTCACTGAAATTAATAGCTGACTTTGCCAGAGGGAAAGAAAGGCAACACGTATCAATCTACCCATTTCTCCGGCGCCTACTTCAGGGAACCAGACAAGCCTAGAATACTACTAGATCTGTACAGAACCTACAAGAGTATTTTATTGTTTTCAGTTTGCCGCTCCGTTCCTTTTAATTAGACTGTTTCATACGAATGTATTTAAAACTCAGGAGGCAAAATCTCAAAGGTTCATCTGACTTTTTATACCGCTTACTTCGGCTGCGATCTGAAAGTAATGGAAACACCCAGACGCACCAGCGGGCCTACGTGGTAACGGCAGTTACGCGGGAAGGACCGAGGGAACAGCAGTGTAGAGAAGGAAAGAAAACCGTTGCTACAGTGACCATGCAAACAACTGTAAGCAAATATTTAAGTTTTAAAGATCTAATCATAATATGTATATTCTTTACAACGGTTCGATTTTGTTAAATTGTGTCTTCTGAGTTGCTTTCCGTTTTGAGAATTCAACTTAGAGAAAAAAATTAACTAAAAAGTAAAAGAAACAATACAATTTGTTAGAAATCTGCAAACAAGTCCTTACTTACAGAATGGAACATGCAAATTTCATGATATTCAGATCAGTATAAGTGAAATTGTCATATTCGGAGTGTTTCTGCTATTCGCAAGCTACCATACTGACATCTGGCAGAAAAGGTATTCGAAATGTTACTAAATCCACGGGGACTAAAACTTTCAACTTTTCTGCTTCTCAAAATTTAAAATTAAATCACTAGTGATTCAGGTACTCTAAGGAAATTCAAGCACTCTATTTGTTAAAAAGTTCCTATTGTGCACACTTCCCCCGACTTCAGGGAGACCAAATCACCACCGATCCTTGTCTCTGGTTGTTAGGAACACTTTCGATCGTGCTAGGCAATAGGCATATGGTGACAAACTCAACCAGATTTCAAAACTTTTTTCCACAGAAAGATAAGGTAAACAAGATATACTTAGCACCACACCCATTTAAACGCAAAAGCAGCCAGGAATGCTCCCCTCATGCGCTCCCCTCCCCCAATCTCCAGCTGGTCAAGGAACATTGTCTTTACAATCAAGATAAAGATCTGGCCTAGGGTGTTCGGGCATTCCTCACCTCCAGGCTGGTCTAGGCTCTAATCTGCAATACTAGGTCTCCAAACCAGAACTGGAGCGTTTGGTTAGAAAACTGCGAAAACCTCCAAAGTTCCGACCGTTCGCTCCCTACTTCTTTTTTTTTCCAACTAAAATCTGTTTTGGCTACTAAGCATGCTCCGACTTTAGACAGGCGCCATACGAGCGTTATCAAAGCTTAGGTTCCAAACTCCACGTAGTAACAGCAGCTGAAAGGGGGGTGGGGGGGGCGGAGGACAAAAACACTGGAATATGAGTACTGATTCCGAAGTAAAGAAACTGAACAGGTCGGAACGTGAAAGAAAGAAGAAGAAAAAAGACACGGCTTGGACATGCTCCTTGAGCTCCTTTGCAGCTCAAGCAAGATTACACAAAGCAGGAAAAATCTTTTTAACTGAAAAGTGACATGGGAAATGGAAACCAGATCTCAGTACCAGCCGGACGCAGTAGCAGGTCTCCTCTACCGGTGTAATTCCCACCGATAAGCGTAGATCCTTATCTTTGAAACACAAAGCGACAGCAGCACGGATTCACCGGGCCTTGGACAGCTTTGCGTGCAGCAGACGGAGCTGCTGGGCCGAGCACGGCAATCCTACCAGGGGTGTGTTCTGAGGGTGGTGCGGCCGGAGAGCAAACTGTCCGCTGGACAGAAGCCGGGCCAAGGGAGCCACTGGAGGACGTCCTAAACGTCTTCCTCTGCAGCCCGAGTCCGAGCGGCGGAACTGGGACGGGGGCCACAGGCGAGGCCTCCGCGGCTGGCGGGCGCCCCGTCCCCGCCTGCCGGGACCCCAGCAGGCCAGGGCGAGGCCTACCTCCCGCCCGCAGGCCCCGAGCCGCTTCCGCCCCGCCCGCGGCCTCCGTGCGGATGGTGGGGCCGGAGGGCGACCCGCGTACAGGCCGAACCTAGAGGCCCCGGCCCCGCTAGCCCGCCCCGGGGTCCCTCACTCACTCGCGGGCCGGCTGGCGTGCTCTCCCGGCGCAGTGGCTGCGCTTCCCAGCTCTGCAACTTTATTAGCAGCTCGGCCGCGGGACACGCGCAAGGCTCCCGCTTGCCCAGGACCCGGATGACGCGGGGGGGAGGCGGGGGGAGAGGGCTGGGAGGACGCCTGTAGGGTTGGCGCATGCGCGCCACAGCCCGCTGACCGCGGCTGAGCCGAGCCAAGTGCTGCCCTGCAGCAGCAGCCAGAGAAAGTCTCAGCGCTTGGCCGCGTGCCTGCAAACCCCGACTTCCGATCAGCTGGAAGCTTCCGGTCGCTGGCCGGGCCTGAGCGCCGCAGTCGGCTTTAAGCACTAGGAGTTCCGAACTAAAAGAACTCGTATTACAATAATACAAAGTGGTTGTCCTTGATAGGGACAAGTGGAGATTCTGTCATAAAATATAAACAAACAAACAAAAAAAATCTTCAGATACAACAGCGCTACTTTCTTGTGTGAGATAAGTCTGAATGAAGAGTCCTCTTTCAAAACAAGTTTCAGAACTCAGTATTACAGTTTTCTGAGGGAATGCAGCCATTAAGCCGCTCCCACAGGGCAATCTTGCAGCCTAGAGTTCCGTGGGCGCAGCTGCCCAGATACCAGCCCCTTCAGCTCCGCGGAGGGAAGCTCCCGGTACTCAAGTTTGAGGAGGGGGTGCCCAGAAGCATCCGTAAGCAACATCTTTCTACCCCTCTCTTGATCTTCGCTTAGTGACCAGAGTCCTCTCTCTCCATGCTTTCCCCTGCCAATTCCCCAAAGTGTCACCCTTCCCAGAATATCCTTAGTACCACCCAGGGCGCCCAACTTGGGACGTGCAAGGGAGGAAGTCTTTTAAATAACTATTTGAATTGTACAAGGTCATACTGATTTTTCAATATTTTGAGTTTTCATGCTTAATGTAGAAATTAAAATGAGAATCGTGTTTTAATCCTTTCATTCAGCCACTAGTTCAATCTAGGAGTCATATTAAATCTACCTTCAAACTACTATATGGACAATTTCTCATTGTCTTCACCGGCCAGTGTCATCTCAGCTGACACACAAATGAGGCGGTGCTATGTTGTACCAAGCTTCAGCAGTTTGTTTCTTTTGAGAAAGAGATGAAGAGATTTTTGCAGAAGTCTGCATTGTAGTGACTGTCTCAAAGGGACAGAGGCCTAGGTGAGGGAGTGGAATGGGCCAGAGTGGAAACTTTAGTGTTGATTCCACCAAAAGGAGCAGCTGCTGTTCGATTCTAATTGTCACAAGAAGCCATATGGGAATCAGAACTTAGTGTCGGCAGATAGTCTAACTTTTTTTTCCAAAGGAAGCTGGAAACTGTATTTTGTGGGGAAAAAAACAAAACAACAAAAAAAACATGTTATCTGTAGCAACCTCCTCTTTCTCTGTCTTCTCCCTTCCCTGCCCTCCATTCCCCCTTCCTGCTCCTCCTGTCCCTCTTCCTTTCCTTTTCTTAGACATTCAGGAGGCCAACACTGTACAAGCCAAACAAAACAAGCCCATGGTCCCAATTTAGCCTCCTGGCCATCATTCTGCAATCTCAGGTTTACATCTTAAACTTATTTACAACACCATAAACTTGTGAAAGTAAAGTCTGTGTACTTTAACTCTTTGTCACACTCAGTGATTATTTGTTGTTAATTCAGAACTTTCCAACCCTTGGAAGGCACATATTTCTGGAGCCTGCTTGGGTTTATGGCTCCCAGAAGTGCCTATAACTCTGCCTCGGAGGGTTCAGTGTTTTTCAGCACCAATGTTTGTAGAAAGCTTTGTTGAACATTATAGAGTGCAAAAATTCGGTTTAAATATTTTGTGCATTAGAGCCCCTCCTTACTTCGAACATCCAGTAAAATCCTTCCAAACAAACAAATTGTTTGCATATATCTAAGAACAATTTGTGGTTACAGATTCTTTTTCAGAATCACATTTGTAATCCTAAAGCCAACAGTTTTGCTTCCTCAACTATATGTCCACATAATGCTCCAATCAGCTAGGGACTCCAGCCTCTCCTAGTTACTACTCAGGCTCAATTTAGGTCTTTAGCTGGAAGTGATAGAGATATGGAAGGGAAGAAAGTAGACCAGAAACCGACAGAAGCCTTCCAAGGGACTGGGAAATTGCTCTGACCTCAAACAGAACAAAATATTAGAGGCTCACAATCTATATACAGTAGTAAAGAAGATTAACAAAGAACAAATGACCAGGCTTTCCAGAGGAAATGGAAGAAGGAAGTCTTTGGCTTTGCCAAACAAGAAAGCCTAAAAACAGATGTCCAATAAGACGAGCTGAGCAGATTGGTACAGTCAGTGGGGAATCAAAATAGACAAAGTGCATTTCCAGTTTCACCTCTCAGCTGACTGAGATCAGTACAGTGGCTTCCGTATTCAGTTTTACTTAATTTGTAAAGAAATCTGTTCTTTCATAATTTAGGCCAGTAACTTTCACCGGGGATGATGCAGACCCTGGACAAATTTGATAGCTTAAAGAACTTTCTTGGCTATCACAAATAGGAGAGAACAATGTTACTGTCACTTGGTAGTAGAAGCCTAAAGTGCACAAGATAGACTCTTTCTTCTAAGAATTATCCAAGCCAAAATGTCAGTAGTGCTGAGGCTGAAAACCTTGCTTTATACCCAAAATGTTTTTTTTTTTTTCCTTTCATTGGATTCATGCTTAGAAACGTTAAGGCCTTTTTATATTTTAATAAGTGCTTGCATTGTTCATTCAATACAAGGAATTAGTTAAATGCTTAGTCCATGTCCCACTCTTGGCTTAGAGTTTCCATATATAAAATGAGGCAAATTTCAGGAGAGGTGGAAATTGGAGGAAATGGTGGGAAATTGAAATAATTCTCTGAGTTCGTGTTTAAGTTTTATTTAAAATATGTAAGGTAGTTGGGACATATTGGTTTGCATTCACAGATCCTCAACAAATATTTGAACTCCACACCTGGCTATAGCTCAGAAGATTCTCCCTAAATAACTCTCACACAGGTAGAACTGGGAGAGTACAGCATCACTAAACACGTTGCTTCCCAACTTAATACCTCTCTCATGCAGGTAGAACTGATATGTGTAAGCACCTCCTAGTATAGTACTCTTCTCCTCCAGGCCATACAGAGCCGGTGTTAAGCAGAGAAGAGTTTGGAGAAGGTGGGTGGGTACAACAAACAGATACACAAAGACATAGCGCACAATCTACACAGAGAAAAACACCCAGCATGACAATGAGTAAGAACCTATGTGTTAGTCTTTAGGAGGGTGAATTAAATTCTGTGTCAACCAGAGACTTCACGGAAGTGGTTTTCTTAGAGTATTTGAAAGGAGTTTTTTCCTAGTAAAATTTTGATGTTGCTGTGTGAAATCTTTCCTTAATAACCCACAGATGAAACCCCTTTACTTTTACAACTCAAAAGTTAAAAATGAAACATACTGAGAGGGAAAAAAAAAAGACAAGTTTTTAAAAAGGCAACTAAAAGTGCTGGAAGCCAGCAACCAGACTCCTTGAAGCTCCAGGTTTGATAGCAGAGAACCCAGGAGCTTTCTTGCAATTACTGTGAACATGTTTCCATCCATACCTATACTCACATTTTTTTTTTTTTTTAGAAAAATCCCACGGCTTTCATCAGATTCTCAAAAGACTTGCTGATCTCCACATATCTGTGGATACTTAAAACAGAGATTGCGTTACACAGTCTGCACCTTTAATGTGCCCATTTTAAGTTATCTCCTCTTCCCTTTTTCAGAGCAACATAATTAGGAGACTTCTCTCTAGGGAAGGCAGCTGGCTGTGGAGTGGAGGAACCTGGCTCGTCTGTCTCCAGCCATCTGCTACATTAAAGAAGGCCTCCTATGGCTGGAATCCAAAACACAAAATTAAAAGGGTTGCTTGCACCCAGAGTCATAAAACAAAGAGGCTTTTTCTAAAGCAGACCTCGGAGCAAACACTCATTTCTCCTTGACTTAACCAGCATCTGTTTCTCCTGATGGCGAACACCCCCCGAGTTAATGCCACTAACCTCCTCGGTTCAACATTCTCAGTTTTCATCCTTAGAGATGTGGTCTCAGAGGAGATAGACCACATATGTACACGCCACACAAATCCAAGGTAGCAGGTGACAATCTGGAAGTGCTACGGAATGGGGGAGAGGGGGATTGGACGTTCTCCATGAATCCCTTCAATGGCGTGAAATCGTCATCAGGAAAACCTTGAAGCAGACATCGCAGTTTGAACGTAGACTGCCTGACTTACTATATGTAACCTCAAACCAGGGCCTTAACCAATCTGCGGCTCAGTCCTCTTACCTGTAAACTGGGAGAGAGCAGCAATACCTACTTAACAAAATCAGTACGAGGATTCAGTGCAGAGAGACTTGCAAAATACTTGGCACAGGGCCCTTTGTAACTGCTATACAGGTGTCTGTTTTAAAAATATTCATATGCTCTTCATATGCCAAAAGCTTCTAAAATATTCTTAGAAATATTCTTTGCTACATGAAATTTTTGTTCGATTTACAAAATAATCTTCTTATTCTAGCAAGATACTCTCATTCATTCCCAGGCCTCTGGTAACACCTGTGTTTCCCTGAGAATAAGATGTATCCAGAAAACTAAGCACTGGCTGTTACCATGGTGATGAGCTCTCTCCCATAAATCGTACCTCACCCTTCTCTTGCTGGACAGTTACTCTGCCATGGCAGGTAAAGACCAGGTAGGTGATCAGGGCTGGCATTTTTGAGCTATAGTTCTCAAGGCTGATTATTTTCCAGCTAGCTCTTATTTGGGGGGGAACACAGCATCTGTTACAGACAATTCCTAATATGTATTTCTGTTTGGACTTGGCTAATAGACTCCAGGTCCTTCAATTCAACTGCTGGGTTAGCTTTCTGCAGCTGAAATGTATATCTGGGATAATCAATTGTTAGACAGGAGGGGCTGGTGATTACAGAGCTTGCAGTGGACAGTCAGTTGGCTAAAGTGCTCTAGTTCTGTGCTGACACGGTGTACCATGGGCGGATCATTTATTAGAGATCTGTTTTCCTCATGGAAGCCAAGAAAAGCAAAAAGAAAAAGGAAGAGGGAGCTGGGGATGGTAATACAAGCCTATGTTTCCTGCACTCTCATAGGCTGAGGCAGGAGGATCACAAGTTCAGGCCAGCCTGAATAATTCAACAACTTAGTGAGACTTTCTCTTAAAAATAAAGTAAAATAAAACAAAATAGTCTGGGTATGTAGCTCAGTGTGAGGGCCCTCAGTTCAATCCCCAGTACCGCAAAAATCCAAAGAAAGAAGAGGGTCACGGGACCCAAATCCATTCAAGGGCAAGTGTCTAGTGACCATACTTCCTTCCATTAGCTTCCGTCTACTACAGCTGCCACCGCCTCCCAGGACCCAGAGGCTGGTGAAGAGTCCTTCAACACTGGGCCTTTGGGGATATTCTAGAACCAGATCAGAGTGACTCCCCTCCCAGTCTCCCCACTGGATGGTAGTTGCAGATTTTGTCTTCCCTTGTATGTTCCAGTCCTCCTCTTCTGATTGCTCTGTAGTGTCATTCTCCCCCTTGATTAACCACAGTCCAGACACCTAACTCCAGAGATAGGTGTGGACCCAGGAGGGTTGTCATAGTCCCCATCTAACCAGGACACAGTGATCGGCATATGGATGGGCATATGACTCGAGTGGCACAATACAGACCCTCGTCAGAGTGATATATGGATGCTGAGAGAGGAAAGACCTCTTTCCTACATCACTGCTTAATTTAAGTTGCTTCCCAAGCCCTCAGGATCATCTTACTACAACACAGGGTGACTGTAGCTGTCAGTATTTTCTAGAGAAAGAGACACAACACAAGATACAGAAATGCACGAGAACTTACAAGACTGGCTTACAATGGCCACCCATGGAGTCAGATGAAGGAGAGTCCAGTGAGACAGTCTGCACACTGGAGATGAGGACTCAGTTGGACTGGAGCTCACTACAGTGTCCTGGAGAGTCCAGACCAGGAGGCTGGTGGGTGTTCACTGGGAGGCCCAAAAGTCTATGCCGGAAAGCTGAAGGATCTGTGCCAGAAGCTGAAGACTGCAGATGTCAAAGCAGAGCCAAAGACAGGAGCTCCTCCAAAGAAGGGTCCTTCCTCATTTCCCCTTGCACCCTGCAGGCTAGAGCTTCCCTGGGGCAGATCTGCCACACCTTAGGTATAGAACTGCTCAGCTGACTGAACTACACTTCTTTTCATCTCACGTCACACACTGGCACAATCAACCAACCACTACAGGGAGTTTGCTTAGAAATGAAGCTAAAAAAGAGAATTAACAGAAAAACAAAACCAAAGTCAAATTCCTCATGAAATACTCTAAGTCCCTGGACCCAGCTGTACCTGAGGCTCTTTAAAAGTTCTTTAGCTCCTCCTTAGACTTTCCAGTTGCCTCAGCCAGGAGAGCCTGCTTGTGTTTAAGCTGGTTATACTTGTACTACTTGAAACCTATGTCATTGGCAGGACTCTGCCTGTGTTTATCAAGTTCACATTTCAACTCCTAATATTTGTCATCTTCCTTCCCCCACCTGGCCTGCTTTGGTCTTCCTCACAGCTATGCATGACAGTTCTACTACATAGTGTTTCCAGCGATGCCTGGCAGTCCATTGCCAGATTGCATTGTGGTACCTAAAACTTCACTGCCTATCCGTTGTTGAATCTGACACCCATGCCTTTTGCCGTGTGCTTTGCAGGATCTTCCCCCTGAGAACTTGGAATGTGTTTCCTTGCTCTTCTGAAATTGAATTTGAACATGATGAGCTTGGCTGGTCAATGTGACACCAAGATTTTCTTTAACTATTCTCGATGACTTGGTTCAGCCTTTTGTGGTTCTGTTATCTATCTCTGCAATGCGAGGCTCTAGGTGGTTATGGTCCAAGGAAAGTGAAAATGTACACGAACTAAACCATCTCCCCAACATGCAACCAGATTGATAGGCTTGGAGCTTAAAGCACAACTACTCAGGCTTATTCACAGACCCACAAGTGAGGAAAACTAATTCTTGGGCCAGGGATTTAGCTCAGTGGTTCCAGCACCTGTCTTGCAAGCCCAAGGACCTGGGTTCGATTCCAAGTAACCACATACAACAATGCTGAGCATGGTAACTCATGCCCACCAGCAATCAGTACCACGTACCACAATGCCAGGTATGGTGGCTCACGCCTGTAATCCCAGCACTCAGAAGGCAGAGCAGGAAGATTGCTGAATTTGAGCCTGAGTTCAGGACTAGCCTGAATTACAAAGTGAGACCCTGTCTCAAAAAGCTAAAAAAAAAAAACAAAAAACAAAAAAAACACCTAATCTTTGTTATGAGATACCACTGAGATTCTGGGCTAATTTATCATGCAGCAATAGCCAACTATAGACATTCTTCCTTCCCTTGTCTCTCACCCTCTTTTTTGTTTGTTTGTTTTTTCTCTCGGTAATTCAATAAGATGTTCAATAAGGTATTTTATATATGTTAAACACCTATTATGCTTCGAGCATGTTTTGGATGTAAGACAGTAAACAACACAGAAGGATCCAAGTTATAACGAATAGGTCATTTTTACAAACATGAAGACAAGTGAAATTTAGTAAATCACACAGTAAGAAGTACTTGGCAGAAAAACAAAGCCATGAACGGAGGTTGGAAAGATAGTGCTGGGCTGCAGGGGAAGGATGGCTGTTGTTGGATGGTGCAGTCTGGTCAGGTTTAAACGGGATCACCCTGCCACTTCCACCGAGCATCGAGTCTTACCAGTTCTACTTCAGACCAGAGCTCAGATCTGTCCACGTCTCTCCATGACAAATGTCTCTACTTTTTCAGTACCAGGTCAAACTCCAGGTGAGGCTCATGTCTCTCCCAGACTCTCTTGCTTCCATCGGCCTTGTTCAATCCCTTGATCACCCCATAATTAGCATAGTTGGAAACATAAATGAGGCTGGGCTGGGGAGCCTCTGAGTAGCAAGGTGCTTGACTGCCATGTGTGAGGTCCCAAGTTCCATCTCCAGCACCATCAAAAAAAGAAAGAACGAAAAAAGAAAAACTGAGTAAGATTATGGTCACTCCCTCACATTTAAAATGAACTCCAACCCCCCTCGCGGCCCTGTCCTGAGAGGTAGGCTGTCCGCCATCCCTGCACTCTGGCACGTCCCCTGCTCACACGACTCTTCCTTTTGTCCTCTTGTGCCACAGCTTCTCTCCAAAGTGAGCCACCCGCGCACGTGGTCCCCTCGCGTGTTCTCTCTCCACCTGGGAACCTTGCACAGTGCTGACCTCGCGCTCTTAACCTGCCTCCCTCCCCCACTCACGGGACGTGAGTCTTGGGCCTCAGTTTAAACACAACTTTCTTACAAATGTCTTCACTGGCCACATCTACCTCTCCTTCCCTCCACTCTGCCTGGACCGGATCCCCTCATTACATGTTTCCAGAGCATCCAGCGCTTGCTATGCTAGCGCTCACTTCTCACCCGTCATGACTTGATCAAGGTCTACATTCCCCACTGTAATTAAGCTCTTCTTTACAGCCACATCTTTACCATTCAGGTCAGAGCTTGGTGTGCTGCAGGCCTGCAATAGACAGTCACTGACATTTGTATTTTGCCTAAGTTTCCTCCTAACCTAAATTCATACTGCTCTCTTCTGATTTTTCCTCACAGATATTAGTATATAATAGGATGTGACTTCCTATACTTCCCAAGCAGATACTTAGCCTTTGGATTTACTATTCTTTCATTCACTTATTCTATCTAAAAATATTTACACAGTATCTACTGTGAGCCAAGTACTGTCTCAAGTAGTGGGAACACAAAGATATTGTCCCTGCCCTGGTGAGATTTACAGACATTTGGTTGTCTTCTATCTTCAAGACCCTTGAACACCTGAAGGAGGATCTAAAACCCAGAGATCAAAAATTTGTCATTGACAAGGATGTCCACTTTCACCACTTCTGTTCAATATTGTTGGAAACATTAGCCATAGCAATTAGGAAAGTCAAAGGAATAAAGATAGGAAATGAAGAAGTTAAACTGTCATTATTTGCTGACGACATGATACTCTATCTAGAAGATCCTAAAAACTCAACCAAGAGACTGCTAGACCTAATCGCGAAATTTAGTAGTGTAGCTGGATACAAGGTTAATGCTCAAAAATCATTAGCCTTCATATACACAAACAACAGATTCACTGAGCAAGAAATTGGGGAATCAATCCCCTTCACAGTAGCAGCCAAAAATATGAAATATCTAGGAATTAATCTAACAAAGGAGGTGAAAGACCTCTACATGAAAATTATAACACTCTAAAAAAGGAGATAGAAGTAGATACCAGAAAATGGAAAGACATCCCTTGTTCCTGGGTTGGAAGAATCAATATCATCAAAATGGCTATACTCCCACAATTACTGTACAGATTGAACACAATCCCAATTGAACTCCCAAAGGCATATTTCACAGATCTAGAAAAAATAATTCAGAACTTCATCTGGAATCACAAAAGACCTAGAACAGCAAAAGCAATTCTAAGCAACAAGGACATGATGGAGGGTATTACAATCCCCAACTTGAAACTGTACTACAAAGCCACTGTGATAAAAACTGTATGGTACTGGCAAAGCAACAGACCCGAGGACCAGTGGAGTAGATTAGAAGACCCAGAAACAACTCCAGACACACTAAGCTATCTCATTTTTGACAAAGGAGCCAAACACCCTCAGTGGAGGAAGGATAGCCTCTTTAACAAATGGTACTGGAAAAACTGGACTTTAACCTGCCAAAGACTAAAGCTAGACCTAGCTCTTTCACCGTGTACTAAAATAAAATCAAAATGGATTAGGGACCTAAATATTAAAACAGACACACTAAACCTGCTACAAAACAGGTTAGATAAAACTCTTGAAGACATTGGTTTTGGGAAAGATTTCATGAACAAATCCCCCATTGCACAAGAACTTGTAGAAGAAATTGATAAATGGGATCTCATCCTATTGAGAGGTTTCTGCACAGCAAAAGAAACCACCAGCAAAGTGAAAAGGCAACCAACAATATGGGAAAGAATCTTTACAAACCGCCTCTCAGACAAAGGGCTAGTATCTAGAATATATAAAGAGCTCAAAAAAATCAGCCCACCCAAATTTAATGACCCAATTCAAAAATAGGCATCTGACATGATCAGATATTTTTCAGAAGAAGAAGTAAGAGCGGCTAAGAAGCATATGAAGAAATGCTCAACATCATTAGTCATTCGAGAGATGCAGATGAAAACAACACTGAGATTTCATCTCACTCCACATAGAATGGCTGCCATTTCAGATTCAGCCAACAGCAAATGTTGGCGAGGATGTGGAGAAGAAGGAACCCTTCTCCACTGTTGGTGAGAATGTAGACTCGTACCACCCCTGTGGAGAACAGTTTGGAGATTCCTCAAAAACCTAGGATTGGAGGCCCCATTTGACCCAGCCATGGCTCTGCTAGGTATATACACACAAAAATTAAAAGATTCATATCACAGTGACATATGTGCACCTATGTTTATAGCAGCTCAGTTTGTGATTGCTAAATCTTGGAAACAACCCAAATGTCCATCAACTGGAGAATGGATAAAGAAGCTGTGGTTCTTCTACAGAATGGAGTATTGCTCTGCTATAAAAAATGATAAGTTTGAATCATTTATACTTAAATGGACGTACCTTGAGGACATCCTCATAAGTGAAATAAATAGGTCACAGATGTGTAAATATCGTATCTTTTCTCTGGTATGAGAAAACAAAGCTATAAATGAGTTCTAGAATGTATGTTATATATTGTGAAATAGAAAACACTTAAAGCGTAATGGAGTGAAGGGGGTAAAATAATGAGATTATAACAAAATGGAAGGAAACAAAGTTTATGTATATGGGGGTGGGGGTGGTAGGGTGGGCAGGGTTATGGGAAAAAATGAGAATTAAGTTGTGTCATATACTGGTACAAATTCTCATTGTTGAATGCAATCATGATGTATATATATAATGTACCAATAAAGATTTCAATTTAAATTTTTTTTAAAAATTGTCATTGTTGGGGCCGGGGAGTTAGCTCAGTGGTTCCAGCGTCTGTCTCGCAAGCGCAAGGACTTGGGTTCGATTCCCCGGTAACCACATAACCATACTGGGTGTGGAGACCCACACCCAGCAGCAACCAGTACCACATACCACAGTGCCGGGCGTGGTGGCTCACGCCTGTAATCCCAGCACTCGGGAGGCAGAGGCAGGAGGATTGTGATGTGAGTTTGAGGCTGAGCTCAAGGCCAGCCTGAACCACAAAGCGAGACCCTGTCTCCAAAAACCTAAAAAAAAAAAAAATTGTCATTGTTGGGCTGGGGATTTAGCTGAGTGGTTCCGGCGCCTGTCTTGCAAGTGCAAGGGCCTGGGTTTGATCCCTGGTAACCACATACAATACTGGGTGTGGAGACTCACACCCAGCAGCAACCAGTACCACACACGACAGTGCTGGGTGTGGTGGCTCATGCCTGTAATCCCAACACTTCAGTGGCAGAGACAGGAGAATTGCTGTGATGTGAGTTTGAGGCTGAGCTCAGGCCCAGCCTGAACTACAAAGGGAGACCCTGTCTAAAAAATAAATAAATAGGGCCGGGGAGTTAGCTCAGTGGTTCCGGCGCCTGTCTTGCAAGCGCAAGGGCCAGGGTTCGATTCCCCGGTAACCACATAACAATACTGGGTGTGGAGACCCACACCCAGCAGCAACCAGTACCACATACCACAGTGCTGGGTGTGGTGGCTCACGCCTGTAATCCCAGCACTCGGGAGGCAGAGGCAGGAGGATTGTGATGTGAGTTTGAGGCTGAGCTCAGGGCCAGCCTGAACTACAAAGCGAGACTCTGTCTCAAAAAACCTAAAATAAATAAATAAATAAATAAAAAATTTGTCACTGTAAAGCTGTACATCCAATCATTCCCATGAGAGACCCTCTGTAGTGGTAAGGAGCTCCTTGTTTTATAAAGCATCCCCACACCTTATAGACCATTTAATCATGACAATCTAAAACAAGACCTTCTCTCCAGAATGGATTTCTTTAGCAGCAAAGAACTAAACTATTCAGTTTGAGAGGTTATTACAAGCAGAGCTGCATCTCAATAGATTACATTTCCTAAACTATTTCACTGATAAGTAAATATTTATTAAAAGATGTGTCTTTCATTGGAAAAATTCAAACCATAGAGAAAAAGCCAAAAAAGATAAAAATTACTTTCCATGCTACAAATCAGAAATAACCATGGTTAATAAATTGAAGTAACATGTAATAATAGCTAATACTGACTGAGTGCTTCTGCTAAATACAGAACAACATGCCTTGTACATTTTATGAAATACCACAGTAACCTCACAATGCAGTTATGGTAACTAATGATGCTCTCTCTCTCTCTCTCTCTCTCTCTCTCTCTGTTTTTTGTTCCTTTGAGACAGGGTTTTGATCTGTAGTGCAGGCTGGCCTTGGACTCACTACGTAACCCAGGAAGTCTTCAAATTCCTAGAGATCCTGGGCCGGGATTTAGTTCAGTGGTTCGGGGCCTACCTTGCAAGCGCAAGGACCTGGGTTCGATCCCCAGTAACCACATACAATACTGGGTGTGGAGATTCACACCCAGCAGCAACCAGTACCACATACCACAGTGCCGGGCGTGGTGGCTCATGCCTGTAATCCCAGCAGTCAGGAGGCAGAGGCAGGAGGATTGCTGTGATGTGAGCTAGAGGCTGAGCTCAAGGCCAGCCTGAATTACAAAGTGAGACCCTGTCTCAAAAAACCTAAAAAAAACCCAAATTCCTAGAGATCCTCCTCCCTCAGCTTCCAAGTGCTGGGATTATAGCCATGTGCCCAGATGGCTTTCTCCTCCCACTCACTTTTTTTTTTTAATGAAGAAACTAAGGCACAAAGCATTAAGGAACTGGGCACTTATATCTACAGCCTATGTGGGTTTATAACTCTTTCAAATGTTTTTGATCCTGCTTAAGAAGTATTTTTTTAACGAATTGATGTTTGCAAAATATTATGTTGATTTCTGGAAAATACAAATGAATCTGTTTGAAATATTCTGCACACAAGGCTCATTCTTCATTCTCATATTCTGTCAAATCTGGAGGATCTTGCTCCCTACAGCCCAGTTCCCTGCAAACTCTCTTCTCTACCCTCCCATCTTTAGGCCGGCCTGTCTGCAGCCCTGCTGCTCACAGCCCCTCCCTGCCCACCCTCACGTTCCCTCATCTCCCCTGTCCTTCACAGCAACCTCTGTCTGAAATACCGCCTCCTGTATACTTCCAGTCTTTCCTTCCCAGCTCTCCTCATGGCCTTTTCTGCCTCTGTGAGGCCTTGCTGGTGCTTGAGGATCTTTCTTGCCACTTTGCATTCTGGGAAGTGCATAAGAAGGGAAAGAGATATGCGATTTACAGGCAGCGAGAGGCGGGGGGCTGAATGGCCATTTTATGGATAAGGACTTGGAGGCGTCAAGAAATGACACTGGGGCCTGAATTTGCACATATGATGGAGCTAGAGTTCACACCCAGCGAAGCCTACCTGCCAGACTCCTGCTCCGCCCACCATGCAGTCCGGTCTACTCTCTTATTAAGGCACAGAACCATGTTCTACTTGCGTGTGTCAACAAATGGGCTCTTAAGAAATACATGACAGGTCCCCACAATATTCTATAACCCAAGCTGGGAAGAGAAAAAGGAAATGTGTCAATATACACAGTTATCATTTCTAACCTGAATCTATCCTTGGTGATGATAAAGCAGCACA
>PVIR01016034.1:0-37260 GCA_004026965.1 Petromus typicus
TGGTTCAGGCTGGCCCTGAGCTCAGCCTCAAACTCACATCACAATCCTCCTGCCTCAGCCTCCCGAGTGCTGGGATTACAGGCGTGAGCCACCACGCCCGGCACTGTGGTATGTGGTACTGGTTGCTGCTGGGCGTGGGTCTCCACACCCAGTATTGTTATGTGGTTACCGGGGAATCGAACCCGGGTCCTTGCGCTTGTGAGACAGGCGCCGGAACCACTGAGCTAACTCCCCGGCCCCTAGGAAAAGACTGTCTTGGCTAGTCTCCCTCTGGGACAGAGGTCTGACTCCTGTGGCTGGAGTAGGGACTTGGTCAGTTAGTCTCACTTTTCTAAAGCGCAGTTTCCTTATCTTTAAGTTGGGGTTTAACCATCCTTGCTTTGAAGAGTCAGTGTGTGGTTGGAATGTGGCCTGACAATGCCTGGCTTCTAAACCAGCCCACTCCTGAGGCCGGCTCAGAAGGGGGCCTCCTGGATCAGGGGGACTTCACGGCCTCCAGAGTTCTGAGCAGGAAGGTGGGCTCCCCTGGGGGCAAGCCTCCGCTGGGCCCTTGGGGTTTCCAGCCTGACCCAGACAGAGCTGAGGCCACAGATGGCAGGAGACACCTCCAAGCTTATTGAGGCCCACTGGATTTAGAGGGAAGGGCAACAGACCCCACCTCTAAGTCACCTAGAGGCAGTGACAGCCAAGAAGGCCTCCAGGAGGTGAAGGAGGAAGACATTTCTACTTAAAGTTCCACAGATGGCAGAGTATAGGGTGAAAAGTGTCTGGCATCTTCCCAGCACTCAGCCATCATCACCTACTTCTTGTGAATTCTTCCAAAGATGTGCAAATTATTGGGAGCCGTTTCCTACAGTGCCATGCTCATCTTCTCCTCTCCTTGTTAGCAGGCCTGGAAGTCTGCTGCAGGTGCTGCCCTGATAACTCAGGAGGTCTGCTCCTAAACAGACGCTGCCCAGTGCCTGCGAGGGAGAGAGGGGGTTAAACTCGTTTCTAGATCAGAGCCCGGTACTGTTCATCTCCCTCAAAACAACTGCTGCTTTCTACAGAAAAACAACTTAAGACAGTCTCTGTACTGTGACCTTAAAAACAGACACAGAGATAGCCACCTATTCTTTTAACCTTAAAGTAGACAAGTCAAGAAAACAGCTATTCATTAAACAGATAATAGAAAGCTAGAAATAACTTGAAAAAAATGATTAAAGAATGATGTATTGACTATAGTATATAACCACATTGACTCTGCTTTTTTTACTTTTATACATGTAAACAAAACTAACCAACACATAAACACTGCCTAAAAGATATATAAAAAGAGGCTGAGAAATAAACACGGTGCTCATTCAGTATTGACTGATGAGTCCTTCTAATCTAAACTTTTCTCTTGATTTATTTCTTTCATCTTCACCCTTTGGCCCAGTTACCCCGTTGTTTTGCCAGACAGGTTCCGACAGCAAATTTCTCTCTCTCCCTCTCTTTCTCTCTCTCTCTCTCTCCCATCACTGTCCTGCACGCTTTGCCCACTTAACACTCCCTCTGTCCTCTGCATCCACCTCAGCACAAGCTGAGCCTCTCACTTTTTCATGCCTTCATAATACTGCACTTATTGACAAGTGCCCAGCATGTGGCAGGCACAGGGACCACTCCAGTACCCTGCACTTCTAGTAAATGTCCTTGTACAAACGTCACTCCCTACATGTGTGAGTGTGTTCGGGGAAGATGGTTCTGGAAGAAGTCTTCTTAGGACAGAAGAACTTGCCAAGTCACCCACCAAGCAAGGCTCCAGCAGGCTCCAGACTACTTGTGTCCCTGGGAGGTTTGAATGAGTAAGGGCGATGCTTGCATGAGAGTTGAAAGCAGCACTACATGACTTTGCAGCAGCCCAAATGTGCTCGAAAGGGGATCGAAAGAGGGGACATCATGGGCAAAGTGTGGACTCTGATGGAACTGCAATTAGCACACCATGCCTGGGGCCCAGAATGAGTGCTGAACAGGTTGGACAGCTCCCAGCAAGGCTTGGCCCTGACGTATCAAGCAGGCTATTGGTCTAAAGAGATAGATTCCTGAGTTCCCATCCTGCTCTGCTGCTAACTTACCCAATGACTCACTTTGGTTTTTTCTGCCTCAGTTTCCTCATCTGTAAAATGGGATGATAGCATAAGGACTTCTATCTATGGATGAATTCCTGCAGCACCAGGTGTTCCATTTCTACTAGGCACCCAGCACTCAGTCAGCCTCCAACTGTCTCTCTGGCTGCACCATCCATGGGAGCTGGGGGAATATGTCCCAAAAGATAGTGACATTTTCAGTTTAAGGGACCTCTGGCCAGATCCTGGCGTCACCTCTTTGGGCTGTAGTACTTTGAGCAGCCATATCTCTTTGAGCCTCAGTTGTCTCATTTGGCAAACAGAACTCAGATCCCAGGCCTGGCTACCATGAAATGGCTCAGTGAAGGGACCTGGTGCGTACACCCAGTGTGCCAGGGCTATAGATAGATGCCAGGAAATAGGGATCTGCTGAATCTGTCTGTCCCCAAGCCTTCCCTCCCTCCTCCACAGACTGGCTGGGCAGCCTAGGCCAGCTGGCAGGTTTAGATAATGAGTATCATAAACAACAAACAACTCAGAGACTGGGGCCAAGGGAGGCTGGAGGCTGCAGCTCCCTGGGGGGTATGTGGTCCTTGCTGGAAGGGACATGACTGCTGGGTTTGGGGTACTAAAGAAGCCTGAGTGTAGGTGCTACTGCTAGTTCTAAGTTGGGCACACATGCCACATAATGGAATAATAAAACAATAACAACAACAATAATATTGACCAATGCAATCAGCGGTAAGAAAGCAAACAGTAAGCAGAACTCTAGATAGCTACCTCCGCAAAGGATGGCAAATGAGCACATGGAAAAATCCTCATTAGTCAGTAGAGGAATGCAAGAAGGAGCCACAAGGAAATTCTACTCCACACCTCTGAGAATGGGGATTAACAAAAAGACAGACAGTCCCAAGTGTTGGCAAGGATATGCAGAAGCTAGAACACATCGTACATCCTGATGGGAGTGTAAATACAGCGCGGCCAGCCAGAGGGCAGTTTGGCACTTTCTCATACAGTTCAATATACATCTACATCCAACCAGGCCATTCCATTCCCAGTAGAAATGATAACTATGTTTATACCTATGCACACACACATTCAGGTACAGATACACATACAACTGTAAGCAAACTTTAATAGCAGCTCTAAAGAAAAAAACCTGGAAGGCCAGACGTGGTGGTGCAGGTCTGTAGTCACATTTCTCTGGGAGGCTGAAGCAGATAGATTACAATTCCAGCCTGGGCAATTAAGCAACTTAGTGAGATCCTATTTCAAAATTCAAAACTAGGGAAACTGAAGGTAAACGTCAGTGAGAAGTACCTGGGTTTGGTCCTCATAACCACATAAAAGAAAAAGAAAGGAAGAGAGGAAAAGAACCAGGAATAGGCTGGAGATTTAGCTCAGTGGTTCTGGCATCTGCTGGCAAGTGCAAGGTCCCAAGTTCGATTCCTGGTAAACACACACCACAGTGCCGGGCGTGGTGGCTCACGCCTATAATCCCAGCACTCGGGAGGCAGAGGCAGGAGGATTGCTGTGATGTGAGTCCTAGACTGAGCTCAGGGCCAGCCTGAACCACAAAGCAAGACCCTGTCTCAAAAAAAAAAACCTAAAAAAATAAAATAAAATAAAAAATAAATTGAGACAGGATCTCAGTTAAAACCCAGGCTGGGTTTGAATTTCCAATCCTCCTGCCTCAGCCTCTCAGAGGCCAGGGTTGCATGTGTCAGGTAGAAGTGGGTATTTTTAACTTTGAAAAAAATGTACTTTTCCAAATGACCAGAATCATGCAGTAAATATACACATGCCCTTCACCTGATCCCAACAATTAGCAGTTTGCCAGGCACCCAAACAAATTATCCCTCTCTGGCTAGTTTAGTTCCCAACAGACACAGACAGGCGCTCTATAATCAGTTGCCATCACTTACGCACTGGAAAGTCTTACATTATTCCTTGATTTCAGCTCCTTCTGACTACACAGGAAACCTAGAAGTCTCCCTCAGGCAGAAGTTAGCCAGTGAGTAGCAGCCCTGGAGGCAAGGCAGGCAGTTCCCCTGCCTCATTCCACACCACTCCCCCCCCCATATGCAGCCCTTCCCCTTGTGTCGCCAGCCTGCCTGGGCCCTGTACCCCAGGCATATTTGCACCCCAATCTATTCCAAATGACCTCTGATTGTTACCTGTCTTCTCTGGAGGAGGCTGCCCTTGTCCTGGAGGGTGGGGAGCAGCTGTCCATTAGCCCATCTCAGCTGCATGACATGTCCCAATTTTGTATCCACTTTTCCTCAGCTTGGGCCCCAGACTCTGGCCTCTGTCCCATAGGCTGCATGAAGTCCCTACTCCCAGAGCTGCACCAAGAGACTGCACATTGTGAGCCCTGCCTGTCAGCATGGGCATGAAGATCAGATCGTACGCAGGGTACACTGGGTCCAGAGCCTGGCACCTGAGGACTGACTGATGACTGTTACTGTTGCCATCTTCTGGGAACATCGCTGGGACAAGAGACAAACCTGCCCGTGAACTCTCCTCTCAGTGTGACAATCCAAGTCCACAAAGCAGGGAGCTGGGGAGTTAGCATGTCCCGTCCCGGGGAGAGAGCCAAGAGCCGGAGCAGAGATGCTGTACTTTTAGTTACCATCTAGAAGTCATCAACAGGTAACTGTCAGAGGGAATGGCTGGCGCCTAGGCAGCTGTTGGTGCTCGGTTACCTGCATCTGTGACCTGTGCATGGCTACGGAAGGAAGTGCAGACATGTGGAGGGTGGTGTGGACGAGTGTGCAGGAAAGTGCCAAGCGACAGGCTTACTCGTGGACTGTGTGCTAAACTATAGGTTAAAATGGGGAAAAGAATACATATTTGCATGTACCTGTATCTCTGTATGCAAAACACTGGGAGAATTCATTCAAAATAGATGAACATGTTTCCCTGTGTGTGGCTGGGAAGATGACACACAGAGACAAGAGGCTGGTTGTTCCCTCATTTCTGTACATACAGGTGACCCTGCTTATCCACAAATTCCAGGCTGGTCAGGCCTTGCAGGCTAGGAGGGTAGCTCAGAGCTACAGCCTCTGCTGTACACTTGTGAGACCCTGGCTTCAGTCCCCAGCACTGCATGCAAACACACACACACACACACACACACACACACACACACACACATACACACGTAAACATGCACACACACAAAAGAGCTCAAAAACACTGCATCTGAGGAAGATTACTGGGGTTTGAGGCTTGTCTCAGCTACATAGTGAGCTCAGGACCAGCCTGAACTACAAAGCGAGATCCTGTCTCAAAAAAAAAAAAAAAAATCACTGCCTCTGTACTGCATATGTACACACATTTCTCTTGTCATTATTCCCTAAACAATGCTGTATAACAACTGTTTATATAGCATTTGCATTCAGTATTATAAGAAATTGAGAAATAATTCACGGTATATGGGAGGATGTGTGTGGATTATATGCAAATATTCTGTCATTTGATAAATGAAACTTGAGCATTTATGATTATCATACGTGCAGGGGCTCCTGTAATCAGTTCCTGCAGACACAAAGGGTCAACTACATTTTGTTTCAATATTTGAAATATGAATGTATTACTGTGCTGGTTAGCTGAGGTAATCAATAGATGAGAAAAGACATTTTGCATCATAGTTTTGGGAGTTTCCGTCCATAACTGGTTTGTGGAGTCATTCGGGGCCTGTGATGAGGCAGCATGTCATCATGGGTGCTGTATGTTAGAGCAAACCACCCACCTCATAGCCAAGGAGCCAAAAAGAAGAACCAGGGCTGCACATCCCATTCAAAGGCCCGCCTTCTGTGACCAGGGACCTCCCATGAGGCCTCATCTCTTAAAGTTTCCGGTCGCCCAGTAGCACCAAGATTGGGACAAAGCTCTCAACATAAGGGCCTTTGAAAGGCGTCTAATATCCAAGCTACCTCTACCTAATAATATAACATTGAAAAAAATCCTTAAAGAATGAGTCTGTGATTTCTTATATGTTAAAAAGGAAAATGTCGCTGGGCATGGTGGCACATCCGTAATCCCAATCCTTAGAAGGCTGAGGCAGAAAGATCGCTGCAAATTTGAACCCAGCTTGGGTTCCATAGTGAACTCAAGGCCAGCCTGAACTGCATACTAAGATCTAACTCAAAAAACTCAAAAATAAATACACAAATAAATAATTTTTAAAATGAAAAATGCAGAAAATGCTCATAATATGTCGTTAAATGGAAAAACATCAGACTATAAAACAGGAAATATGACTTAATTACATTTTTATTGGAAAAATCCATTCTGTTTGTGTGTAAAGATCTCTGTGTAAGCAAGAGATTTTTAATTTAATTTAATTTTTTTTTTTTAAGGTTTTTTGAGACAGGGTCTCGCTTTGTGGTTCAGGCTGGCCCTGAGCTCAGCCTCAAACTCACATCACAGCAATCCTCTTGCCTCTGCCTCCCAAGTGCTGGGATTACAGGCATGAGCCACCAGGCCCGGCACTGGTATGTGGTATTGGTTGCCGCTGGGGTGAGTCTCCACACCCAGTATTGTTATGTGGTTACCGGGGATTGAACCCAGGTCCTTGCACTTGCAAGACAGGCGCCGGAACCACTGAGCTATATCCCCAGCCCCATTAATTTAATTTAATTTTATTATTTTGGTTATTGTCACTAGGGACTGAACCCGAAAGTGCTGAAGCTGAGTTACAACTTCAGCCTTCTTTTCTTTTCTTTTCCTTTCTTCCTTGCTTCCTTCCTTTTTTTCTTTCTTAAAATTTTGAAACAAGGGCTGCAGATATAGCTCAGTGCTTCCAGCGCCTGTCTTACAAGCGCAAGGGCCCGGGTTTGAACCCTGGTAACCACATACCATACTGGGTGTGGAGACTCATCCCAGCAGCAGTCAGTACCATATACCACAGTGCCGGGCACGGTGGCTCACGCCTGTAATCCCAGCACTCGGGAGGCAGAGGCAGGAGGATTGCTGTGATGTGAGTCTGAGGCTGAGCTCGGGGCCAGCCTGAACCACAAAGCAAGACCCTGTCTCAAAAAAAATTTTGTTTTTTGAAACATCTCATTAAGGTGCCTAGGTTGGGCTCAATTTGTAATCTCAGTGCATTGTGTAACCAGGACTACATGTGTGGGCCCCTGCGCCACACTTGTGCACAGGCTTTCTCTGCTTTTTAACTGTGGTGCTCCTGGAACCTGAAACACAGAGGAGATACCCAGTAAACATTCCATGAGTATACATGGGAATGAGTGGCTGATAACTATAGATCAGGAAGCTGCTTTAGGACATGGAGCTCAACTGAACAATGGTAAACTTAGAAGGAGGACTTAGGAAGGACTTTCATCTTCTAGACATTTTTATATCCATTGTGAACATTTTAAATGAGCATCTCTCATGCTGCCAATTGAGATGGAAGAACCATAAAACATTAGAGGGAAAAGGGTGATCGAGAGGTAGTTGGGGTGGGGCTCCCTGAAGAGAATGCTAGCCGCAGAGCAGTGAAGTTCTCTCAACCTCACCCTCCCTTCATCTCACCCTGAGAGTTCAGCTTCCTGGGGGAAGGGACAGACAGACTCCTCAGGGAACAAAGCCAGCCAGCGAGTCCTTGTGGAGGGAACAGGAGGCCCAGACTGGGACGGCCAGACATCACACAGAAGGTCCAGGACACTTAGACAACAGGCAAAGTTGCTCACACTTCTTACCTCTATTTCACAGATGATAAAACTCAGGTGCAAGATGTACAGCTATACGAACAGACTCAAGGCATTCCTAGACCTATAATTAAGCTTAGCAGGAGCTCCTGGGGGAAGGGGGGGGACCCTGCCTCCTTCTTCTACGTGGGGGTGGAAGTGGCTGGGTCAGGCCCACAGCTGGCTACACAAGGTGGGGGTGCCCAGGGTTGATGGCAGCAGAGGTTGGCTTTTAGGACTCTGAAATTTTAAGATTCTCTTAGAGTTGGTGTCCCCAGCCCCACAGCTGAAGGTCAGCGATCCAAAATATGTATGGAACACTTCAGGGAACCCCCTGGAGGACCGCTCTTCTTGGGGATGGATCAGAGAAGGTCTGGATTTGAATGTGACTCTGCCACGTGCATGGCCTGAGATTAACATCTCACCTCCAGGGCTGGGGAGTTAGCTCAGTGGTTCCGGCGCCTGTCTTGCAAGCACAAGTACCCAGGTTCAATCCCCAGTAACCACATTCTATACTGGGTGTGGAGACTCACCCCAGCAGCAACCAGTACCACATACTGCGTGCAGTGCCAGGTGTGGTGGCTCACACCTGTAATCCCAGCACTCGGGAGGCAGAGGCAGGAGGATTGCTGTGATGTGAGTTGGAAGCTGAGCTCAGCCTGAACTGTAAAACGAGACCTTGTCTCAACCCCCCCCCCCAAAAGAAAGCATCTTACCTCCAGTGTCACTACAAAATCAAAGACTCAAGATGAAAGACATTGGCCACTGTGGTCACTTCATATCTGGACCAGCACAGTGGCCTCTCCCAACAGTCCCCCTCAGGCCTATCCTCTAGGCAGTGGACAAAGGACTCCTCAAAATCAAGGCCATTACATGGCATTATGGTTTGTGTCTAGAAGTCCCTCCAGAGCCTCATGGTCTCATAGGAGGGACTTTGCGGAGTGACCGGATCATAGGTATGATACTGGATCTATCCTTTGATTGGTTTAGCATGGTCCCGGGTGTGGAAGATGGACTTCCTGAAAAGAGAAGAGCTACTCTGGGTGTAGATGACGCCAACCAATAGGTTTGTAGCTGGATGGAATAAAAAAGGAAAGAAGAAGAAAGGCTCACTGCCTCCTGCTGCCTATGCCATGGGCTATTTCTCCTCTGCCATGCCTCCCTGTTTTGGAGCCAGCCAACTGTGGACTGAAATTTCTACAAATTGTGAGCTAAAACAAACCTTTCTTCCTTTAACTTGAGGATACTGGGCCTTTTGCCCCAGCGATGAGAAAGTACCTAAGACACATGGCTATCATCAAGAAATCAAATAAGGGCCGGGGATATAGCTCAGTGGTTCTGGCACCTGTCTTTCAAGCACAAGGACCCGGGTTCGATCTCCAGTAACCACATACAATACTGGGTGTGGAAACTCACGCCCAGCAGCAGTCAGTACCACATACCACAGTGCCAGGAGTGGTGGCTCATGCCTGTAATCCCAGCACTCGGGAGGCAGAGGCAGGAGGATTGCTGTGATGTGAGTTGGAGGCTGAGTTCAGGGCCAGCCTGAACCACAAAGCGAGACCCTGTCTCAAAAAACCTTAGGAAAAAAAAAAGAAAAATCAAATAATATAATCAGTGATTTAGCTTAATGGTTCCAGCATCTGCCTGGCAAGTGCAAGGTCTTAAATTCAATCCCTAATAACCACATATAACAATGCCCGGTATAGTGGCTCACACCTGTAATTCCAGCACTCAGGAGGATTGCTGTGAGTTCGAGGTTTGCCTGGGCCACATGGTGAGCTCAGGGCCAGCCTGAACTACAAAGCGATACCCTGTCTAAAAAAAAAAAAAAAATCAAATAATAAGAAAAGCTAGTGAGGCTGCAGGGCAAAGAAAACCCTTCTGTATTGTTGGTGGGTAAACAACACAACCATTAATGAGAGCAGTATGGAGACTGTTCAAAAAAAATTAAAATTACAATTTTCACTTGATCCATCTATTCCTCTTTTAGGTATTTTTCTGAAAGAGTTAAAGTCATCATACTACACTGATACATTCACAGTCATGTTTATAGCAGTGCAATTTATAATAGAGCTAAATCTTAGAAGCAGCTTATATGTCTATCAACAGTTAAATTGATTCTAAAAAGTGGTATACATACACAATGGAATACTGCTCTGTCATAAAAAGGATGAACTTCAGGCAATTGTAGAAAAATGTATGCCCTTCAAGACCATAATGTTATCACATAGCTTCTGTTTTATGAGAAGCAGGAATGAGGGATATAGCTCAGTGGTACTGCACCTGCCTGGCAAACGTGAGGTCCTAAGTTCAATCCTTGGTACTACAAAAACAAAACAAAAAATGTTTTGTGAGAAGCCCAAATTATAAATAAAGAGCAAAATAAAAGACAGGTAATAGGAAGTAGGGAGAGATTTTTCAAATGAGATAAACAAGAGATGGGAGAGAGGGAAGAAAAGAAAAAGGGATTTTTAAAAAGAAAATTAAAAATAATGGAAATGAGCTTTTGCAAATGAGAAAGGGAACAAGAGTTGGAAGGTACAGGGAAAGAAGGGAAGAGGACTAAAAAATAATTAAGATGTGTTATATACATGCAAAAACTCCCCATGATAAATGTTATCATTATGTACTGCAAATGTGTACTAATTTTTTTAAAGACCATTAGAGCATTTCCTAGAATCCTACACAGCCATGAAAAGGGACACTGATCTGCACTTCTCCTTGGAGGAACCACAGGCATATGGTACAGAGGTAAGCCAGGCCTACATGGTTCCTTGAGCAAAAAGACTGGGACAGAAAACAGGCGGAGTGGGTGAGACGGGGTTGAAGGAGTACAAGGGCTCTGTTCAGAACTCAACCAAGTGGTGCTGGGTGGTTCAAAGAGCAGATGTTTGTCCAAATTGCAGAGCAATACAGTGAAAGGAGGATCTTTTTTTTAACTGTATGTAAACACTCTTTTAAACTTTTGTTAAATGAAAAAATTTCAACCATAATTCAAACTTCCTTTTACCATCCAATTATTGGTTGGAAATTTTCAAAACTGAAAAAAACAACTTAACAAAGATGATGTTCTCAAAATCCTCCCAAGATGTCCTCTTGGTTCAGTCCAAGCCGAAACCCCTCGGTTTGCTAGCTCTATTTCACAGCATCACTCCACCCCCAGGTCCTCTCTGTCCTAGCAACACTAGGTTTCTTCCTGTATTCTTTAAACATATCCCAGGAGCCTTTGCACCACCTGTTTTCTTGGCCTGAAGTGCTTTCCCCTGTACCACCTGTGTGGTTCCTTTGCCTCCTTCAAGTCTTTCATCTCTGCTGGGGTCTGTGCTGCCTGTCCTGTTTGAAACCCCTACATGCCTCCCCCAGGAGCACACCCACCTGGCTCCAGGTTAAATTTTCCTCCAGGCGCTTACCTCCAGCTGACAGACTCTGTGTTTGTTTTCTTCTTTGTTTATTGTCTCTCTCCTCCACAGAACAGAGAGTTCAGGAAGGGCAAGAAGTTTTGCTTATTTTGTTCATTCATAACTGCGTTCTCTTAGAACAGTGACTGGCAAAGGTAAGGGCTCAGTGGTTGCTAAATGAATTAAAGACAGGCTGAATAGATGATACCTTATATCCATGACCTGGAGGCTTTTAGCATATATTCATATGGTAGCTCCAGCAAACATATATATTGTGTGTATGTATGTGTGTGTGTGTGTGTGTGTGTGTGTGTGTGTGTGTATAGATAAGAGACAATCCCGCCATATAGTTTAGCCCTGCCTAGAACTCACTATGCAGCCCAGGCTAAGCTCAACCTCATGGCAATCCTCCTCCCTCAGCCTCCAGGTGCTGGCATTACAAGAGTGCACCACCATACCCAACCTCAGCAAATATTTGTTGCTCATTTTATTGTTATTTATCCTTGTTTCAGAGGGATTTCTATAAGGTTTAGATACCCAACAAGCTAAGGGACACAAAGTAAAGGACTCTAAGACAAGGAAGGGCTTGGTTCTTATCTGGGCATGGCATGTGCTGGGCCCTGCAGGGACTCATTAGACAGGAATCTCCTGTGGGTCTAGGCTAGCAGGGGACAGACACTATGTAAATAAATGGGACCGCAGAAATGAGAAGTGATGTTTGGCCATAGCACACACAAAGTCCCACAGGTGGAAAATGGCATGGCCTGTTCATGAAATTTCCAGGAACCTTCTGACCTCCCCACTCACTTAAATTCTTGGGTGACAGAGGAGTCACCTGAGACACACACCATGGTAGGAGGGCTTTTCTCTCTTGCTCAGGATCACAGCCAGCATGACTTAGCAAAGGTCAAGGTCCTCTCTGACCTGTGGATTGTTTTCTGTTTGAGGTAATAGAGTGATCTTCTAGAACAGAATACTAAAAGCAATCAATGGGCAAAAGTTTTCATAAAAATAGATATACTCACAGCTAAGAAGTGTGTGAAAGAAAGCTTAACACAGCCTCGGAGTTCACATGCCTCAGAACAGCTAGAAGCAAAAAGATTAAAACCTTGCCGTGGGGGCACACACTTGTAGTCCCAGCCCTCTGGGAAGCTGAGATGGAGTAAGGTAAGGTAGAAGAAAGAGTTAGGTAGGGCCGGGGAGTTAGCTCAGTGGTTCTGGCGCCTGTCTCGCAAATGCAAGAACCCGGGTTCGATTCCCCGGTAACCACATAACAATACTGGGTGTGGACCAGCAGCAACCAGTACCACATACCCCAGTGCCGGGCGTGGTGGCTCACGCCTGTAATCCCAGCACTCGGGAGGCAGAGGCAGGAGGATTGTGATGTGAGTTTGAGGCTGAGCTCAGGGCCAGCCTGAACCACAAAGCAAGACCCTGTCTCAAAAAAAAAACCTAAAAAAAAGAAAGAGTTAGGTAAAAAGGAGGCAGGAAATCAAAATTTTAAAGAAAAATTTGCAGCTTCAGACTACAATCCTGGTTGATTTACTTTTTTCCTCCTCCCAAAACAGCAAACCTGGACAGCTTCCTTTCAGCTGCAAAGGGGTCTGTGTGTGCATTCCAATTTACTTGCAAGCAGGTCTCTTTTACCCACAAAAGGACCACCTTTTTGCCATTTCACCTAAGAGTAGCTCACTAGGGGTGGATTATTCTAAGACTAAAGATTGTCCCCATCCACATATTTGCACCTCTCAAAAGACATAAAGGGTCCCCACTTCCCAACTGTATCATACTTCATTTCTCTGAGCACCTTTTACCCTGCCTTTGAGAATGTCCTGTATCTTCCTCTCGTAAGTCCTCATGCCTCTTTTCCTGGTACGTCCTGAAAATTCTTCTTCTGTGGCCCAGGATCAGAGAGCATGGGAATTTATGTTCCAGGAGGGTTAAGTTCCCTGTTTCAGTTTTGGAGACTCTTAGACCCCACCCATGATGGAAGGATCACATGTCCGAGCTCCATCTGAGGAACTTACCAAGACCATTTCTAAAACTTTTAAAAATTAAATTAGCAGGCTGAGCACTGAATATCTTTGATCTATTTCTGATTTTATAATAATTTGTGTACTGCTTTCCTCCACTGTAACATTTGCTAGTTGTGTATGTGCTTTGTCATTATTAATCACATAATCATGATTTTCGTTAAAAATCTTTTTTAAAAAAATTAGCAAGCTGGGGATTTAGCTCAAATGGTACTGTGCCTACAAGCACAAGGGCCTGAGTTCCAGCCCCTATACCACAAAACAAAACGTTTTAAAATTAAATTATAGGGGCCGGGGATTTAGCTCAGTGGTTCCGGCGCCTGTCTTGCAAGCGCAAGGACTGGGGTTCGATCCCCGGTTAACTACATACAATACTGGGTGTGGAAACTCACCCCCAACAGTAATTAGTACCACATACCAAAGTGCCGGGCATGGTGGCTCACACCTGTAATCCCAGCACTCAGAAGGCAGAGGCAGGAGGATTGCTGTGATGTGAGTTTGAGGCTGAGCTCAGGACCAGCCTGAACTACAAAGCGAGACCCTGTCTCAAAATAAATAAATAAATTACATTATAAAGGCTCAGGATATACCCCAGTGTGAAGGCCTTAGGTTCATTACCCAGCACCACACACACGCATGCACATGCACACACAGTACATATGTTTTAATACCATGTATAGGATGCCTAGAAAAAGCTGTCTGGCTGCTCACACTAAAAGTGGTGATACAGGGGAGCAAGCCTAACTCCCAACCTGCTAGGAACACCTGAGGCTAAGAGTAGGAAAAGTTTATTGAGAAAGACAGCTTCTGCCTAAGAGAAACAGAAGGGGGATCCAAAAATAGGAAGCCCTGAGCACCCTATTTCTCAGGGGATACTTATAGAACAAAGTCATGAAGTGAGGTAGGTTCAAAGTGTGACAAAACTATAGTCAATCAGTAACAGTACAAGTAGTCACTTAGGTAATATTCCTTAAAGGGAGACTCAAAGGTGGAAAGTAAAGCACATAACAAGCTACAGGATTTTCAGTCACGGATCTAACCTGCGGAAGATGGCAAGACACTGGTGCCTTCCCTCCCTCAGAGAACTGACCCTTATTTAGAATACCAACCAATATTATTTATCCTACAAGGATGTGGTAGACTCTCTTCTTCTGCAGTGCTAGGTGTCTCGACTTTCCTCCTCCTTTGCTCCTTGCCTTTTTTTAGGTTTTTTTTTTTTTTTTTTTTTTGGGCAGGGGCATATTTTGAGACCGAGTCTTGCTTTTTTGTAGTTCAGGTTGGTCCTGAGCTCAGCCTTGAATTCACAGCAGTCCACGTCCTGGGATTACAGGCATGAGCCTCCATGCCCGGCACTTTGGTATGTGGTTCTGATTGCTGTTGGATGTGAGTCTCCACGCCTGGAATTGTATTGGTTACTGGGGGATCGAAGCTGGGCAGTCGCTGGAACCACTGAGCTAAATCCCGGACCCTGATTGTCTTTGAAATTGGCTCTTCAGCTTCAGGAATTTAGCACTGAACAGTACCATGCCGACCTTGGAAACATCAAGGCCTGAGTTTGATCCCCTAGTACCTTGGGGGAAAAAATAGCTCCTTTAAGGCCACCCGTCTAACTGCCTACAAGATGTCTAACCAGCTTATCTACCTACAACAGTGGCTCTCTCAGATTGTTAACGCTGACCAGAAGGGGGCTTCAGTGGACCACAGTGGCCAGTATTGCCCAGAGCGACCTGTACCTCCCTTGGGGTGGTTGTCACATGGTTATGAACAACTAGTTTACAAGTCATTAACGAAACAGTAAGAGTAGCCTGCAGTCTTGTGATTCAGCTCCCAGCTATGGGTGGGAGGGAAAAGGCTTCTAGCAGGAGGAAGAGGGCAGGGTGCGAATCCCAGGCTGTACCTGAGGGGCCTAGTTAAGCCCTTTCCAGTCATAAATCTGAGCCCCTTGAATGCTGTTTCCACAGACAGGTCCTTGCCTTTTTCTGGGACGCAGCCTCCCCATGTGTGGAGCAGGCCCAGAGATTCCCGAGATCTTATGCCTTGGCTTCTCTTGTGGTAAGGTGGCATTTCACCTCTATCTGCAACAAACCTTCTGGGGATAATCCCTCCCCAATAGCCAGAACTGTTCGCAGGTAGGACACACACAAAACGAATCTCCACCCCACCACCCCTCTCTGGAGTCCCAGCTGCTTGTGAAATTGAGTATTTTTTTGCTCTGAGCCTCAATGTGCTCATCTGCAGCAGGGAGCCAGGCAAACCTATTTCTCACTCAGAATTTTCACCAAGTGTAAGACACGGAGTGCTTCCTGTATGACAGGGCTTGGCTAGGCACAGGCCGTGCACACTACAAGTGCTTCATAAGTGGAACGTCGTGGGGACTGTGAGAATTTCCCTACAAGTTGTTACATGTTTATGAGAAAGATCAGCGTGCTATTCCCTAAGCTCTTCACAGTGCTAACCGAGGAAGGCAAAGCAGCGACGGCGAAGAGAGGCCGAGTTGTTTTGTTGTGAAGGTAAGCGGAACGCCTCCAGCTAGGCGTGCGGGCCCTTTAAGAGCCGAATGGAATGTATCAAAACAAAAAGGCCGCACGCTCATTGGCCACAAACTGCACGTGACTCACAGCTGATTTCCTGGCCCCCCCCACCCACTTTTTGTTGCTGCCGCCGCGCTGCCGCCGAGTGTCAGTTTCTGCGCCGCCGCCTGCGTTCTCTCAGCTCGGCCCAGCCGCCCGTGCTCCCCGGTCCTCGCGGCCGCAGCCCTCGACATGGCGCACTCGGCGGCCGCCGTGCCGCTGGGCGCGCTGGAGCAGGGCTGCCCCATCCGCGTGGAGCACGACCGCCGGCGCCGCCAGTTCACTGTCCGGCTCAACGGTAACGCGCTGTCCGCTCTCCCGCCCCGCCTTTTGTTTGCGAGCGCGCGGGGCCCACCGAGGCTGTCCCCGCCTGGGGACCCGCCGCGCGCCCCTGCCCCGGCCCGCTGGGAGTTGCGACCGCAGGCCACCTCCCTTGGCCCTGGAGCTGCGGGACAGCGCGAGGGCCAGGTGGGGGCGCGGCCGGGCCGAGCTGGGCGGGCATCCCGGGGGAGGCGGCGGGCTCCGAGCCCGGGGCTGCGGCGGGTGGCACGGGATGCGCACCTGCTGTGACCGGCTGTTTTTACACCCGCCGAGGGCCGCCCCTGGATATCCTGGAGAGCTGGTTGACCCTGACCTGCCTGGTTCCCCGGGTGCCTGGAAAGCGCAGCTCTTCCGCTCTGGAGGCTTGGGCTGGGCGGGTGGCTGATAACTAGAGACTTCTGCCCCCGTGTTTGGGGGCGGGGATGGATGGCTCTTAAGACTTTGGCCACTTTGCTGCATCTCGGTGTGCCTCGGTTTCTTCATCTGCCTTGGGAATACACCCGTGTACACCACGTTGGCTGGTGGTGAGAAGGAAACCTGTAATAAGGGTCGAGTGCAGCGGCTTGTTTGCCGCTTCGTAAGTGTTGACATGAACTGACCATTACTTTTAAAACCGGAAAGCCATGTCAATTCCTCCTTTCCTGGAGAGAAGTTTTTAACAGCTCACCTTCCCTCCCTCCAGGAGGTCCAAGAGGTTGGAAATTGAACTATGAAATGGAGGACCATGAGATTCCCGCAAGCTGGGCCCTCAGTGGGAATGTCCAAAGCTTTTAGAGGCCAAAGTACCAATTTCCTCCATTTCTGAGAAGGAAAAGTGGAGGCTGAGGAAAGAGAGGCTGGTCTGAGGTCAGTAGGTGAGTTGGGACAGAGCTGGGTTAGCGTCCTGCTGGGTCTGACTTCCTGAACCAACTTCTGTGACCCTTACTGGGTCACAGAGAGCCTGGAATTCCCCTTTGGGATCCTGGGCATCCCAGGCCCAACCACCTCCAAAGCCTCTTGGGTGCATCTGTCTGTCACCGTCACCTGAGTGATGTATTGTGACGCACCAGCTTACCTTACAGGTGAGTAAGCTGAGGCTAGGGCTGCAGAAAGTAACTTGCTGGGCATCGGCCAAGGCCAGAGTCGCAACTCAAACCTAGGCCTAGCCTGCCTGGCACTGCATTCTTCCCTCAGAGAAGTGAGTCTTCCGCAGAGGTCCACTGGCTGGTGCTGACACTCAGGCTATTCTTATGTGGGGTGACCTCATGGCTTCTCAGGTCCTCTTCTGAGGTTTCTGAGTTCCATGGAGGCTCGAAGATGTGTGTGTGTGTGTGTGTGTGTGTGTGTGTGTGTGTGTGTGTTCAGAAGGCCCATTAGACTCATAGAACAAAAGGAGCGCTTGGGGTTCAGGAGAAGTTTTTACATCAAATGGACACAGTTAAAAGACAGTCTTCCAGAGTTGGCTGTGCTCAGTCCATATTCTTAGACTTGCTCCGTCCTTCTGGAACCCATTGCATTGTGGTGAACCACAAAAATGACCAGGGATCCTCCCAGCCAAGCTGAGGAGGCTAAAGATGGCTGCTCCTTTCCAGCCCCCCAGCCCCCTGCAGGCTTCTCCAGGTGTCCACGTCAGGCTGGATTTGGGTGTGGACCTGAGGGCTGGGAGGAAGGCCCACTGAGGTAGAACAGGTGCTCGTAAGATGTCAGACCTGCAAGGAAGCCAAGAAGCGGGTGCCACTGTGCCCACCCCAGATGTGAACACCGAGTCTGGGCGGTCAGTCCCTGGTATCCTGTATGCCCTGTGGTCCTTGTAGCAGAGGTAGGGTGACTTCCTGCAAGCTTAGGACCTGAGGGAGGAAAGATGTGAGAACTGGAGTCCCAAGTACTTCCTGTGTTCCAGGAAGCCCTGTCATGTGGAGTCAGTTTACCTCATAGCTGAACCCGATAAGGAGGTGAAAAGTGCTCCATCTACAAATGAGGTAGCTGAGTAACCGGGGAGTGAAATACCTCATAAGGTAGATGAAACAGGATTCAGTCCACAAATATTCATTCAGCACCTACTATGTGCATTTCTCAAGGTGCTAGAGACTCTTGAGGCTGCTAGCGTGGGGAGAAATGGGGCGAAATTACATTGTAAATTAGCCTAGAAAGCAGACTGGTAAGAGATGAGTTAGGGCTTTATCAGGTGTCCAGAATCAGGTGTTCAGAAAGGCCCTCTTGAAAGAAGGTGGCATTTAAGTAAAGACCTGGAGAAGGCCAGAAACAGCTATGTAACGAATAGCATAGAGGGATATGCCATATGCCATGTAGTGGTCAGGGCAAATATTTGTGGTTGAGGGTCCAGGTAGTGGTCAAGGCAGATGTATGGATATTTTCAAGTGACGGCATTGAAAAGATGTGGTACTTTGTAGCTGTTACCTGTGCGTCAGGTGAACATCCCACCCTGTGTTCTGTGTCTAAGACAGCGTGGCGTTTGTCAGTCGGAGACAACAGCTGCTTCGACTGCCTGTTCTGTTGGGATTTTTTTTGTATCTTGTCAAACTGTAGCTTGGAATTAAATGGACAAGCTACAGCTGCAAAGTATGTTTCAAGGAAATGCAGCAGCAAGAGCAAAGGTCCTATGGTGCCTGGCATAGGTGTTGAACAGCAGGGAGCAGCGGAGAGGACAGCAGGTAGGGTGAGGTGAAGAGGTCACGGGAAGCCGATGGTAAGGGCTTGGAGTGTGAACTTGAGTGATCTGACTTCGATCTGAGTGAGGTAGATGCCCGCAGAGGGGCTCCGCAGAGGCCAGATGGCGCAGCCCAGGCTTCCCCTGGCTGTGCCGAGGGGAGCGGACTGTGGGACAGGACACTCGGTGGTGTGGGGGCAAAGGCGGGGAGAAACATACACGTCCAAAATGTTTGGTGCAGGAGGAGGTATGGAGAGGACTGGTGAGAGAAAGCTCACGTTGACCTGGGCTCACCCCAGATTTGGGTTCTGAGATGCTAGTTTGTCACTGTTTTATAGATAGGGAAACCAAGGCATATAGCTACTGGGCAGCTAAGTCGGATGGAGTCCCTGACCTCTTTTAGTGTTATCATCCAGAGGCTGGGGGAAGACAAAAAAAAAAAAAAAAAGCCCCTGCTTTTTCCTGATTCTTCCTCTACCTCCGCGACCAACATGTTGGCATTTTCCACCTCTTCCATAGCCCCAATGTGCAGATAGGAAGACTGAGGCCCTGGAGGGTCAAGGGCTACCTTTGACCTCCTCTAGACCCTGGAGGCAGCAGGGTTGAGTGGAGCTGGTACTCTCGTAGGGGTCAGATCCCAGCCAGGTATGACCCACAACACCTCCACAGGACCCCCAGGCACCAGGCGTCCGCATCTTTGCAGCATCTATGGTGGCCACCCAGAGCCAGGATCCTGCGCAGGGAGAGTAGCAGGGCAGGCTGATGTCCTGAGGCCTCCTGGCTGTGTTGGGCTGTGGGTTTTCTGACCCATGTGAACCTTCACAGGCTCCCTCTGCCTGAGCCTGTACCCTCGGCCCCTCCCCTGACCAACCTCTGGGACCCATCACCACCCCTCATGGCCTCGGTCCCCCCAACTGTACAGAGCCTTTTTGATCTGCCAGCTACCTTCTAGGGCTGGTGCAGTAGTGGAGGTGACCACCTTTTAGCGAGATTCCGCATCTCCATCTCCCAGTACCTTTGCTGCTGTGCCACTGCTGTCCTGCTTATGATCACCTCCTGGAGAAGTTTCTTTGATCCTGTGATTGTGGAGAGTTCAGGGGCCTGGGCTAGATAGACACCACGGGAAGACAGCTTCTCTCAGACGTCCTTATACTGTATCGTCTCGATGTGGTTCTCAGGCCCACGAGGGTGATGTGTGGTAGGATTTTCCCGGGACAGCTGTGGTCTTTGGGACGCCTGGCAGAGCTGCAGCCCCAGTCATGCTTATTTCCCACTCTCCCAGGAGACACGTCCTGCACATTTGAGTCAATCTGAGCCATTAGATGCTCAGTTCAGCTCAGATAAGGGCCTTAGGCCAGAGCCAGGTCATGCCCGGGGCTGCGCCTGTGTCTCGGGAGCCAAGATAGCAGCAGCCACAGGCTCCGTTGCCCGGCAGCTGGTGGGGGTGGATGCAGGGCAGGAGGTGAGAGCCTGGCTGCCCGTGCTGCCCCCAGCCTGCTGTCCTGTGAGAGGCAGCCGGAGCTTGGGGACACATCCAGTTAGGTGGCACTTGGGTGCTTGAGAGGCCCTGCGAAAGCCAGTGGCAGGTGGTGGGAACTCTGCTGCTGAGGTAGGGAGGCTGCTGGAGAGTCAGGGAAGCTGGGTCCATCGAGAAGCTGCTCACTGGCCGCAGATCAGACCTGTCAGACAGCTAGACAGGAAGTGCTGCTGTCGGCCTGTGCGTGTCCCACAGGTCCACCCGGAGTGCCAGGGAAGGTCTGTGGAGAGAACAGTTTTTTGTGAGTCAGATGCTTCTTGGGTGTCTACCCTGGGCCTAGTACTGGGGTTGAGTGATGACTGAGCTCAGGAGAGGAGGGGAGGCAGAGAATTTGTGAGGCACCCTGTGGCCATATTACAGTCCTAGCAGCCACTACGCTAGATGAGGGAAGGAGTGAACAGAGAAGTACTAGTAGACTTGTGCAGGCCGGAACCCCATCCCTTCCTCCCTTATGGAGGCTGCTGAAGCAAAAGCTGAGGTCTTTTCAGTGGCCTGCAAGGCCCTGAGTGGTCTGGGCCCAGGACTCCATGACTGGGTTCCTAACTCCTACCTCCAGCTCATATAAGCCTGACCACTTTGCCTTCCCACTGTTCCCTGAACATCGTACCCCAGGTCCTTTGCACATGCCATTCTCTCCACCCAGTCTGCTCATTCCCCAGATCTCCCCTTGGCTCCCGCATTCCTTCAGAGCTTCAGACATGAGAGGCCTCCCCTGTGCACTCTCTTTACAGTGGCAGCCCCCAGCGCTCTCCTACTTTCTGTTGTGTCGTCCTTAAGAACACATAGGTGCCAGGCCGGGATATAGCTCAGTGGTTGCGGCACCTGTCTTGCAAGCGCAAGGGCCCGGGTTTGATCTCCGGTAACCACATAACAATACTGGGTGTGGAGACTCACCCCAGCAGCAATCAGTACCACATATCACAATACCGGGCGTGGTGGCTCACGCCTGTAATCCCAACACTTGGGAGGCAGAGGCAGGAGGATTGCTGTGATGTGAGTTTGAGGCTGAGCTCAGGGCCAGCCTGAACTACAAAGCGAGACCCTGTCTCAAAAAACCTAAAAAAAAAAAAAAAAAGAACACATAGGTGCCTATAGCCTAAGAATCCTGTCATTTGTAATATTGTTCGCTCTTTGCCGGCCCTGCTGAAACAGACCCTCCGAGTGGGAGGGATGTCTCAGTTTTGTTTGTTGCTGCCCAGCACCTCAGATCCTGACTGAATATAGTAGATCGCGGTGAGTTTTGGATGGTGAAATGGTCAAAGCTGGTGGGCATTTCCCTCCCATCTGTCCAGCCAAGCCCAGGTGAGCTAATTTAACCTCAACAGGCCGGAGCTAAGAACTGAGTTGCCAACTGGGGCTACAGCAGGCTGTGTCATATCATAAGGTGGAGGCCAGGAGATGGAGCACAAGCAGAGCTGGGGTCTCTGTCTGCTGGACTACTCAGAGAAAGGAAGGGCTTTCTCTGGAGGCCGAGCGAGCTGCCGAGGCAAAGGCTGGAGAGCAGAGAAGGAACTTGGCCTGGGAATTGGGGGCCTGAAACCCTCTGTGTGACTGGCGTAGATCTCTAAGGAAGGTTCAGTCTCCATCTGAGGATTGGGACCTGAATCAAGGCCTCTCTGCTGGAGTCTGGGAAAGACACAAAGCATCTTGGGGGCCAGAAAACCTCCCTCCTTTTTTTTTTTGTAGACAGGGTCTCATTTTGTAGTTTAGGTTGGCCCTGAACTCACTATTTAGTACAGCCTAGCAGAAAGCAGAAAGCCTTGTAACTGGAGATGGGTCCTGTGCTAGTTTCTGATTTGCTGTGTGACCTTGGACTGGTCATTTGACCTATCTGTCAGTCTACCTCTTGAGAAATCTAGTATAGTCTGAGTCCTAACAGTGCATAGGAAGAAGTCTCTGGTACTTCAAAGCATGTCGAGTACAGTTTGCTTTTTGCTTGTTTTAAAGTTAAAATATATGAAATACACTTTGATTTTAAAAAGTACAGAAAGACACTTGACATTGACATGTCTTATTTGAAGGCCAGGGAATTTTACCTTGCAATCTCAAGAACTTAGTCCTGTGCTGCCCTCTGCCTGCCCTTCATCCACTGGTCCCTCAACCCGCTCAGCCCTTCATTCAGGTTCTGAGAGCCCACGGGGGCCACCGCTGCTCCTGTACTCAGCTTAGCAACCCTTTCCTCCCTGGACCCTGCTTGTTTATTTCCTTGACTTTCCTTCCTCTGATTGACCCCAGCCAAACCATCAGGGAATCCTACTGGCACACGTTTCAAAACAGCCTCCTAGGCTGCCTTCTCCTCCCTACCCTGCCTCCATCTTCTCCTATTGCTTCTAGCCAGTTCCTCAGTGGTGGCCAGAGGAACCCTGTGAAGTCACAAGTCTCCCCATGTCTTCCCTGCTGAGGACCCTTCAATAGCTCAGGGCGGTAGAAGGTCCTGCGTGTCCTGCCCCTTGGCCTCCTGGCCCTCATCTCCTTCCACCCGCCTTGCGTCTGTACTGTCGCCGTGCTGCTGTCTTCACTGTCCCTCCCGTAGCCCTACTCCTGCTTCAGAGCCTACAGACTGGCTGTCTTCTTTCTAGAACTCTTTCCCCACCAGTGTTTTCCATACCCCTCCGCGTCCCCTCCCATGCTATACGTTCCCTGGCTCTTGTTCATCTTCCCCTCCTAGTCAGTCTCAAGTTCTCTTGGGACTCCTAGTCAGTCAAGTTCTCTTGGGACTCCAGAATCACTGGGCAGGTGGATGAATGGATGGGAAGAAATGCGACGGATGGATGGGTGGGTGAGTGGGTGGGTGAGCAGACAGTGACTGGATGGATGGCTAGGTAGATGATGGGTGGATAAATGGACATGTAGGTGAGTAGATGAACGAGTAGATGAGTGAATGACTGAGCCACGAGACGGTTGAATGGACAGTCAGATGGGGACCCAACAGCTGGGGTTGGAGGAACTTGAGTTAAGTATTTCCCCGCAGGAGCTGGGTGGCTCTTTCCCTGGCAGGCCTGGGCAAGCGTGAAGACCTGAGTGTTGCTGCTTCCTAGAGCCCAGCAGCAGTTTCCCACATAGTTGGGCCTCTGTCCCGACCTTCCTTGCTGCACCTCTGCCAGGGCCCTGTGGGTTGTCCCACTGTACTGGGGACAGTGCATCTCCTGGCTTCTTTTCTGCCGTGGCGCTTGATTTGCTGGGCCTGCTCTGCGTCCACTGCTGCTCCTTAAAACTCCCGCTTCCTGGAGGTGACAGGTGGGATGCAGAGCACAAGGCTCAGACCTGGGGGACCTCTGTGATGCTCAGGGGAGGGACAGAAGCAAGAACTCCATGCTGAGCCTTGTGCTGAGATTACCTCACTTAATCCTCCCAGTGACCCTAGAAAGAACATTTTATTTTATTTTATTATTTAATTTTATGGACAGGAAGCTAAGGTACAGAGAGACTGTTCAGACTTCAGCTCAGGTACCTTGGCTCCAGATGCCTGTTCCCTCTGAAGTCCCTGGGCCCACAGGGCCCTGAAGAACTCTCCTGGGCCCAGCCCCAGAGCCCGGAGTCCCCCGACCTTCTCTGTTTCCACCTCTCCCCTAGGGTGCCATGACCGTGCTGTCCTGCTGTACGAGTATGTGGGCAAGCGAATTGTGGACCTGCAGCACACAGAGGTCCCTGACGCCTACCGTGGGCGTGGCATTGCCAAGCACCTTGCCAAGGTAGGGTGGGTGCTGGGCAGGGGACCTGGAGCTGCCACCCCACACACCAGAGTTGTGTATCTCTTGGCCAAGCACAAACTGATAGGCCAGCCTTGCCAGTGGGTTACATGGGCAGTGGGTGGATTCTGGGCAGCATGAATCACTGCTTAGGTCCTCTCGGGACAAATGATCACCCATCTGGGCCCAGGCTCCTGATCTTCAGAGCTTGGTGCAGCCTGATCCTGTCTTATGTCCCAGGACCCAGAGCATAGCAGGTACAGTTTCTTCTCTTTCCCCACCTCAATCCCGGTGAGCCTCTGCTTCCTGGCCCAGCGTAGGCTCCTTCACCTACCCCTTAGTGCTTTCTGGGTCCTGTGGGGCTTACGCTCTTTCAGATAGGACCAGGCTGGTCTGTAGGGTCATCCTGGGGTACTAAGAAGGAAACTCAGTCATTGACCTGGGCATAGTGGGAGCATGGCCATGGTGCCAGAGGACTGTGGACAAGGCCCACACTGCCACCTTCTCAGGCTGGGACTCTGACCATGGCTCTCCCCTCTGCCCTGGCCCCCAGGCCGCCCTGGATTTCGTAGTGGAGGAAGATCTGAAGGCCCATCTCACATGCTGGTACATCCAGAAGTATGTCAAGGAGAACCCCCTGCCGCAGTACCTGGAGCGCCTGCAGCCGTGACCACCAGGCAAACACCCTGCGGCCCTCCTGTCACGTGGACTCCCAGGACGCGTGCTCTCAGGACCCTGCTCCCAGCCCTGGGAACAGGCTCAGAGTTATTTTTGTAAGGATGCTCATCCAGCCCAGGTCCAGGTTCCCGAAGACGACTGCCTGAGGCTGAGCGGCACTACAGTGACTGAGGGGGGGCCACATGGCTGAGGTCCCCACAGCGCCCTCCTGCAGGGTCCCTCCAGCTTTGCGCAGACCTTCTGTGGCAGTGCTAGAAGACCTGGAGCTACTGGATCCCACTGTGTGGTCAGCAAGAGGCTGGCGCGGGACCCTCTGTCTCCTAGAGCTGCGCTCTTCCTGCAGATGAGGAGGATGCTCCCCAGAGCTGAGAGGAGCAACAGAAACTTCATGTGCCAATGTCCAAGGGTGGTCGTGCCAAGCCTCAGCTGCCACCAGCACTACCCCTTCTCTCTCAGACTTTGGTGCCCTGGCACAGGTGGCAGAGCCACAACAAAGGGCTATAATCTGAGTGGTGGGTGGAGCTCTGGCCCAGGCTTCCAGGCATCACTGCACACGCGCTCACACGTGCACCCTGTGGGCGAGCTGGGGGCAGTGAGTACCTTCCTCCCCTGGGTACCTCATTGTCTGTCCACGCTGCAGGAAATCGAGGTCACTACCTGCCCTGGGTGCTATTCACCCACCCCACACCCCTCCGCCAAGGAACAGCCCTGGACACCCTTAGTGGCTGCAGCTGGATGAGCATCCCAGGGTCCCAGCCTTCGCTGGCCTTTTGCCAACCCCTATCTGGGTTTCTCAAGAGGACTCCCTTTGGAACTGGGGGAAAGAAGGAGGCGTGTCACCCCCAACCAGCACCATCGTTGCCCAAGAAGGAGTATTTCAGCCCAAGGGATTTCCGTTGTTACGACCAGACACTAGAGTGTTCTCTTTCACAGCTGCTGTGGCCCAGCCTATCCTGAATCCCAGGGCCCTCCCACACCAGCCTTCCCAGTGACATCCTGGAGGGGCTCGCGGAGTATACCGTGGCCCCGTGGCTTCCCTTTGGGGACTGCTCAGGGCTCAGGTTCTTGACCTCTTTGCTCCGTTCCCCACTAGGGTTAGATCAGTCCTACGTAGAGCTGAGGAGGACCCAGGAGTCACGATTCCTTTTGGAGTGAGGTGTCAGTCAACAGCAGATCCCCTCCCAGACCTCTGCGGTGGGCTGCGGGTCCGTCAGCAAGCAGCTGCCAAGTACCTCACAGCTCTCTCGTGCAGAATGCAAGCCCAGGGCAGGTGAATGCTGGGGGGCTGCTTGCCATAGTGACTCCTCCCTTGGTGCTGGCCTAGCCAGTGGGTATCTTTTCCTCTCTCCTCTTCACTGCGGCTCCCCCAGCTCTCCTTTCCCAGCCACAGCAGCTCAGGGGCCTATCCCAGACACATACTTATATGGCTTCTCACCTTCCCCAGGAGTATCAGCCTCCACACTTAGGAGAAAGCCTGGCGGCCTGCTGTGGCGCCCCCGAGTCCACAGCCCTCATCCCCCACTACTGTGAATCACAAGGTTGGGCTAGTGACCGCCACTATCCTTAGCATTCTTACCCTCCTGTGCTATACAACCCCACTTTGGCCCCCAGGAATCCCCAGGAGAGCCTGGTACCCCCACCCTTTGCTCTGCCAAGTAGTTTCAAGGGCCAGAGAACACAGGGCTTCCAGGAAGAAATCGCCAGCTGGTGAGGTCTCAGCTGTGCTGTCCCCACACAGCTGGGCTCTCAGTTTCTGCCCAGGTCATGAGGGCCGGAGTCATCGCCCGAGCTGCACCTCACCCTGCTGCATTAAACTCTGGCTTTGGGCCTCAATTCTTCCCTCCCTAAGGCCACCCCTCACAGATTGTCCTTCCTCCAGTCACTCAGTGAGCTGGGGCTTGAGGGGTGGGTGGCCCAGGGGCTCCAGCCTGCCCACAGAAGGGCCCAGATAAATCACGCCCAGAGCCAGCATCTGGCCCCACTCTTCCTGCCCAAACTGAGATCCGACACTGTCCGAACAGCATGGGCCTTGTGAAGGCTGCATGCCCACAAAACAGTACTTGAATGAGGAGACTTGAGGTGGCGGGAGCCCTGGAGGACACTGGCCCGGGAAGAATGACTGAGGCTTCCTTGGTGGGCTTGGCCCACATTCCTACAGGGTGATCCAAGCCTCCTTGGCTCCTCAGGCTGCCTTAAAGTTCCACTGACCCTACTCTGGGGGCTTAGCAGGGCTGCACGAGACTCTCGAGGTTGCCAGGGGGACATTGTGGCGGCAGCAATAACCACCTTACCACCGTACAGGCCCCGCCCGCCTCTGCCCACAGCTCAGTTCAGCCCCTCTGGTGCTACCCCATCCACCTGGTTCCCGACCGTCCCTGTCCCTGTCCCTGTCTTTCCAGGAGCTAGTCACCAAGAACCTTGGTGAACAGCCAGCAGGTTGCCACTGGGTTCATGTCCCCTTGCCAGGCCTCTCCCTGGGGTTCTTTGTCTTTCCCGCCAACTACAGGGAAGTAGCTCATGTGCCTTTGCCACTCAGGACCTGCACCAGTGGTGTCGGGCCCAATGTCAGTCTCTAGACCTCTTGTCATTTTGTAGGCTCCCAAACATAGCACAAGACATACATTCAGTGGGAGGCATGGGCCTGCAGGACTGGTCTCAGGCCTTGCACGTGTGGTCCCATGGCAATTGGATAGGCTGCCATTTTTTTTTTTTTTTAAGAGACTCAGGCAGAGTGAGGGCATTTGGGGAACCTTGGTATAAGTTGGGAGGACGAAGAAGGCTGTGTGGGTGGACTTGCTCTCCCTGATGTTCGGTCTTTTTATTTTTATTTTTGGTGGTTCTGGGGATCTAATTTGGGCATCAGCTGCATCCCTATCCTTTCTAGTTTTTTACTTTAAGACAGGGTTTCACTAAGTTGCCGAAGCTGGCTTGAATTTATAATCTTCCTGCCTCAGCCCCGCCTCACTGTTTGGATTACCTAGCCTCCCAGTTTTGAACATTGACACTACTTGTACCAGGGAAACAGCCCCACTTTTCAGGAGAGGAAACAAGGTTCTAAGGGACCCAGCATGGCAGTGGCATCAGGACTCCAACCCCAGCCTACAAGACTTTGCTGACTGCCACACCCTGTTTCTTCCCAAGGCCATAGTCCCGCCCTGAAACCAGCTTCTCTGTTGCCTGAGAAGCAACTTGAAGGACTTTTCTGGGAAGAGGCCCTGATGTCATGTCAGCCTCTTAGAAGAGAGCTGCATTTGGCCCTAGAATGTCTCCTTGGGGGACTTAGGTCCTGAGCAGCGAGATGGGGCCCAGGCATGTTTTAACACAAGCCCATCAGGACAGTGGCCAGGTTTCCAGAAGCCAGAAACGCAGGGATTGGGCGCCTTTCCAAGGCCTGTGTCCCTGCTCCCCAGCTGCCAAGACATGGGTCCACTCTGAATAGGAATTTTGTTTCTTGTTCCCACTGTGGGGTCAAGTTGCTTTTCTAGCACAGGGGAGGAGGTGCCGTACTTCCTAAGCCTTTTGCAATCTTCCCATTAGTTCTCATTGTAGCAGCCCTGGGAGGTGCTGGTCACAGAGCCGTTGAACAGTTGGAGAGGGTCAAGGTGAGAGTTTCTGATCCACAGTCAAAGCGCTAGAAGACCCAGGATACAAGTCCAGGTCCTATCCTCTCTAGATGATGGTGCCAAGCCTGTGAGTTGTGGTCTTATGTCTATTTAGATGACAGATTGCCTCAGAAAGCAATAAAACTTGCAGCAACTTCCTGCTCCTTTGGAGGGCTGCCATGCGGGCTCTGTTGAGTTGTCAGCTGTAAGCATTCCCGGCCAATGTGGAGACAGCTAAATCACACGTGCAGCTCAGGTTGGAAGCTGGAATATTCATGGAGCACGTGGCTGGGTACTCTTACCATCCCTTCTCAGTACACATTCTTAGATTTGCTCACATCTACCCAAACATCCTTCTATTCTCAGGGTCCCATTCCTTTCAGATCAGTGCCCTAAATTTCATGGAAGAGATCCGGCAAGGCTGTGAATTCAACTCATTGTTGTGACTCTGCAACCTACAGGATCGAATCTAGGATTATGTTTTCAATTGTATCTGTCCTATGGCTACAAGATATTAAAAATGCTTTTCTGGTTGTTAAAGATACCCTCTGGTTTTCTGTCGGTCCCTTGAGCTGAGTTGTTGATCAGGTTCTTCCTGTTTAATCTCCAGTTGTGAGAAACCACCAGACCACACCAGTCTCCCTGTGGTGTCATCCTCATGGCCACAGGTGGGAGCAGCAGCCATTCTGTGTGTGTGTGTATGTGTGTGTGTGTGTGTGTCCCCCAGTCTTGCTTTCAAATGATGTGTCATCCCCTCCTCTTAAAATAGGCGCTGTTGTTTTATTTTGTGTTTTTGAGTCAGGATCTTACTCTGTAGTTCAGACTGGTCTTGAACTCACTATGTAGTCCAGGCTGGCCTCGAACTTGCAGCGGTCTTCCTGCCTCTGTCCCTCAAGTGCTGAGATTACAGGTGAGTGCTACGCCCCTGACTAAAATACGTGATATTGAAAGTGCTGGTTTGGCTACTTGTCTCAGTCCATCTTGTGCTTTCATTACAGAATACTCAAGGCTAGGTAATTGATAAATAATGGAAAACTATAAGGAAGCTGGAAAATCCCAAATCTAGGGGCCCACCTCTGGTAATGACTGATCATCCTACAGAAGAAAGCAAAAGAGAGCATGCATGTGCAAGCATGAGAAGGGAGCTGAGGTCATCCTGTGTAAAGGTGCCACTTCTGCATGAATGACATCAGTAGTCTGAAGACTGTAGAGCCCTTGTGATCTATCAGCTCCTAAAAGTCCCACTTCTCCACACTTGGATTGAAGACTAAGTTTCTGACACATGAGTCTGTCACTTCCTACCAGGCACAGTGTCTTAGTTACTTCTCTGGTTGCTAAGGCAAAATAACACCCAAAGTTAAAGGATAAAAAGTTTATTTTAGCTCACAGTTTGTAGAGGTTTCAGTTTATCGTGGGCTGGCTCCAGGGCAGGGCAACATGGCAGACTGGTGTCACAGAGGAATAGTAGTTTATGATGGGCAGAAGGCAGCAAAGCAGTGAAGTAGTTAAAGCAGCAGCAAGACCACCAGAAGCTTTCTGTCCCTTCTGCTGTATTCTGGTTGCACACGCATAGAGTGGGTTACAGTACTCACACCCAGGGGGGCCCTTCCATTATTCACACCCAGAACTATGGTAGACTTGTCAGTGGACTAGTTTAGTAATCACACACTGTAGATACAGCCACCTCTGAAAAGCCCCACCTATGACCACATGAGGCTTTGGGGGACATCCAGACACAAGCTATAACAAACAGGTTCTGGAGTTTGTGTGCTTCTAGCCCCTGCATGATTCAGAGAGAGAATGTAGTCAGTTACAGGCAATTATTCAGGATAAACAACAATATTCTTGCTTGCTATGACATGACAATGGGAACATATCAAGGAAGACAATAAGCAATAGACAGTGATGGGGCAGGAAGTATGGTATATCATTTGACTAGCATGTGTGTGAGGCTCCAAGTTCTATCCCCAGTCCTGGAGACAGAAAGGAAGAAGAAAGAGGCTGAGAGACTAAGAGTGATTACTGGGTAGACTAGTTTATTTATTATTACTAACTCTGGCCCATCATAGACTGAAGTCATGAGAAATAAAAGCTTTTTTTTTTTTTTTTTGAGACAGGGTCTCACTTTTTGTAGTTCAGGCTGGCCCTGAGTTCAGCCTTGAACTCATAGCAATTCTCTTGCCTCTGCCTCCCAAGTGCTAAGGTTACAAGACTGAGCCACCAGGCCTGGCACTGTGGTATGTGGTTCTGATTGCTGGTGGGCGTGAGACTCCATGCCCAGTACTGTATGCGATTACTGAGGCTCAAACCCGGGCCTTTGCACTTGCAAGTCAGGCACCGGAATGACTGAACTAAATCCCCTGCCCCGGGCTGGGGATATAGCTCAGTGGTTCTAGCGCCTGTCTTGCAAGCGCAAGGACCCAGGTTTGATCCCCGGTAACCACAAAACAATACTGGGCGTGGAGACTCACCCCAGCAGCAATCAGTACCACATACCACAGTGCCGGGCGTGGTGGCTCGCACCTATAATCCCAGCACTCGGGAGGCAGAGGCAGGAGGATTGCTGTGATGTGAGTTGGAGGCTGAGCTCAGGGCCAGCCTGAACCACAAAGTGAGACCCTGTCTCAAAAAACCTTAAAAAAATAAAAAAATCCCCTACCCCAATAAAAGCTTTCTTGTTTGAGGGTTCTCCCTCATGGACAAAAGCTGCTCACAATACAGCCAGGAACTAGAGAGATAAGGGAGGAAGTGCAGAGAGGAATATATTCTTCCAGGTCCACCTCACCTCTAGCAAGGCCCCACCTTCCATCAGCACACTCAGCCACTCAACTCACCAATAGGTGAATACACTGATGAGTCAGCATCAGCAAGATCCAGTCACCTCCACAAGCCCCGCCTCTGAACACATGAGGTCTTTGGAGGACATTTTAGGTCTAAACCATATTCCAACCCTGGCCCCCAAAGATTCATGTCCATCTCTTTGTGCAGAAGCATTTAGTCCATCTCTAACAGTTGTTAACATCCTAACAATTCCAGCATTGCCGAAAAGTCCAAGCTCAAAGTCCCCACTGACACTCAAGACAAACTCTTAGTGGTGAACCCCTATAAAAGTCAAAAAGAAAATTAAATACAATGGCACAGGATAAATATTCTCATTCCAAAAGCGAGAGACAGAGGGATAGAAAGCAATGAGACTAAAGACTCAAAGCCAGCAGAGAAAACACTAAATCCTGTAGTTCCATGTCTCGAATCTGAGGCAAGTTGTGGTGAGGTGTATACTCCAAAGGGCTTGCAGCACTGCTAGTTGTGGTTCTCATGGCTTTTCTCCTGGAGAAAGATGTTTCATGTTCCTCACTTCCTCAGCTGCCTCAGGTCTCCCCAGCACTTGGCTTGACATTCAGAACTGAATTTACTCTCCTTTCAGAAACGCACTGCCTGGCCTACCAGGCCTTCTGAAATCCTTCCTTCCCTCAGAACTTCTGCATTCTGCATGCCCATAAAACCAGCATGACATGGATGACACCATGACCTTCCCGACACAGCCTGGCATGGGAGTCTTCAGTGAGCTAAAAGCCTTTCACTGGTTGTTTGTTCTGAGGCAGGGTCTTGCTCTATAACCCAGGCAGGCCTTGAATTTACTGTATAGTCCAGGGTGGCCTCAGATGCTCAGCAATCCTCTTGCCTCAGCTTCCTGAGTCCTGGAATTAGAGACATGTACCACCACACCAGGATGCTAGCTAGCACACACCTTAAAATCCATTCCCAAACTTGTTCATCAGACCCCTGCTTATAAGAATTAGGAAACTCAAGGTCTTTGGGAATACAGCAGACCTCCTCTCGGGTCATACTACATTCCTTACCTTTGGGAGTCTTCTGGGCTACATAGTCCAGATTTCTCTGTCTCAAATAAAGGTGGGTAGGGGAGGATAATGGTAACAAAGCAGACACCTGGATTAGTCTAAGCTTGTCAATATAAGCCCATTATATAGAGATTCTGGGGTTGGAGATTTAGCTCAGTGGTTCCAGTGACTGCCTAGCAAGCTCAAAGTCCTGAGTTGATATTCCCGTAACCACATACAACAATGCTGGGCTTGGTGACTCAATCTGTAAGCATAGCACTGGATAACCACATACCTAACTACATACCACAATGCTGGCTGTGATGGCTTACACATATAATCCCCGCACTCCAGAGGCAGAAACAAGAGATTGCTGAGTCAGGGGCTAGCCTGGGCTACAAAGTGAGTTCAGGGCCAGCCTGAATTACAAAAGCAAGACCCTGCCTCAAAAATAAATAAATTAAAATAAAATAAGTAGAGATTCTGAATTTAATGTTGTACCTTGTAGAATTTAAAAGGTGGAAGTAGTTTATTTGTTTGGTTGACAAAAACATAAATTAAAAGATGTCCCGCTGTGAATGAGTTAGAGATATCTAATTTTCTTTGGTTTCCTGTTGATGGGAGGACTCAAAGGTTCAGGTAAATGGGAATGCTAGAGTAGGTTTGCCATGTTAAGCCTAACCCTCCACACTGGAATGATCCTAAAAATGTACTTTCATTAACACTTTAAGAAGCAGATTTATGAGGGGAGCATTGGGATCCCTGAGGGGCCCTGTCTTTACTCTTCTCCCTATGCCAGATGCTCCTGGGTTCCAGGGTACCGAGGACTCCTTTTAGGGATATTTTCTCTAGGTTATTCTTGTTCTGAACAAATAATTGGACACAACAAGTGTGATTAGATATCAAGATTTTTACATTTGTTTTATTTTTTTTTTAAAAAGTCTCACATTTATTAAGGGGCAGAAAAGAAACAGGTTCTGCAGAGTGAGTGCAGACCAATTATAAATAGTAAAAGAAGTACATTTTGCAGAGTGAAATTGGGCAACAGTGACCATAAGGTTAATGTTAGCCATCTTTTTTATGCTGCACTCCTTAGGCTGATGTCAGGTCTAGGCTGTCCTGTAAAAAACCTACTTGAGTCCTCTCAAGAACTGAAAATAACAGTCTCTGACTGATATCAGGTGCAGCACATTGGGAACTGCTTTTCTGTGCATTTTCTGGGGTTTTTGTTGTCTTTTTTTAGGGTTTGTTGTTGTTTTGTTTTGCTTTTTTTGAGACAGGGTCTCATTTTGTAGTTCAGGTAGAGTTGAACTCCGCCTCAAATTCAGTAATCCTCTTGCCTCTGGCTCCCGAATTCTGGGATTACAGGTGTGAGCCACTATGCTGGCATCCTGGTATGTGGTACTGATTGCTGGTGGGCGGAGTCACCACCTTGGCATTGTTGTATGTGGTTCCCAGGGATCAAATTTGGGAACTTGCACTTACAAGACAGGGACCAGAACCACTGAGCTAACTCCCCAGCCCTGGGTTTTGATTATTGACACTCATTCCCACTTGCTCAGCTGGTTTGCCACACCTTAATCTCCAGCTTCATTTCTCCAAGACTCATAAAACTCCATAATTCTTTACGTGGTCCTAACAATGTAGAGGTCCCCCTCATCATATAGCTACTTCTCTCTGAAAGAGACTGGAAGTCCTACTTCCTGAGATGTCTTAGTTACTTTTCTCTCATAACCGAAAGAAAATACCCAATATCCTAAGTTAAATGTGAGAGGTTTCAGTTCAAAGCAGGGTGGCTTGCCAGAGAGGCAATGCAGAGCAGAACCACTTCATGGCAAGCAGAAGACAGCAAAAGCAACAAAGGACCCTGACAGTGTCTTTCTTCGCCTTTTGTCTTACCAAGCTCCTTAGAGCAGACAGTGCTCACTCATTAATCATAGTGCTCTTAAACCTAGCAATGCACCATGAATCAATTGTAGCATTGGTCTAGATACAGTCACTTCTATAAAAGAACCCTACCTATGACTACATGAGGCCTGTGGGGATATCTAAACACAGGCCATAACATGGGGGATTATGTGCTTTCCAGCTACCTTGGGATTTTTTGTCAAGAAAGAAACCTATCAGGGGCTAAGGGTTTAGCTCAAGTTGGTACCACACTTACCTTGGAAGCACAAGGGTTTGAGTTTGATCCCTAGTACTGCAAGAAAGAAACAAACAAACAAACAAACAAACTTGTCAGAAGGCAATAAAAATGAGTTAGTGTCTATATGTGAAGGACTGTTAAACTGCCTGTTTGATGAGAGAAAACCTGAGGAATTTGTTAGGAGAATGATTTTACTATTAGGTTGGGGCTGTAGAACCCAAATATGAGAAGGGGCAGATTAAAGTTTCACATTTTCTCCTATGGAGAAAGTATGGCAAGGAGGAATGTTAGACAAATTATTGAGAGCCTAAGAGCCATAGCCTTAGTAAGATACCTATTATGTATCTTAATAAAAACAGAAGTTTCATTACAGGTGGCTATTCAAGCTGTGATGAACTAGGGGTCATTAATGACTTAGCTCATCTTTTCTCAGAGCAATGCTGGAGTTTTGCTTTTTTTTTTTTTTTTTTTTTTTTTTTGAGACAGGGTCTTGCTTTGTAGTTCAGGCTGGCCCTGAGCTCACTATGTGGCCCAGGTGAACCTCGAACTCACAGCAATCCTCCTGCCTCTGCCTCCCAAGTGCTGGGATTACAGGTGTGAGCCACCACGGCAGGCACTGTGGTATGTGGTTACCGAGGATTAGACTCAGGACCTTGCGCTTGCCAGCCAGATGGCGGAACCCCTGAGCTTATCTCCAGCTCTGAAGTCTTGCTTATTGAAGAGGAAAGTCACATCTTCCCAAAGATCACAGGAGTAGCCTTGTCTTGTGAAAATCTGAGTGACCATTTTCCAGGTTATGTTTTTTTTTATAGCTTTCCACTCATCCTTTGAGGAAGAACCAGTTTAATGGTTCCTTGGGAACTGACGATAAGGCTAGGATTTTGAGGGGCTACAAGGTGCCTTTCTTACCTCTCTACTCGCCTTTTGATTTCCCAAGGAGACCTTAGACATGCTCTTTGGGGTTCCTTGCACTGAATAACAACATTATGCTTGGGAAGATAGACTGCCTCAAGGAGCTGTACAATTTCCTGCTTGTGTTTTGTAAATGTTCTGTTAGGTTTTGTTTCTGAGACAGGAATTTGCTATGTAGTTTAAACTGGACTTAAACACCCAGAAATCCTTCTGCTTCAGGGTACTGAGTGCTGGGATTACAGACATGCACCGTTACACCATCACGGCATGAGAGCTTATTGGTCAGCAAGCCCCCTTTCTCCCAGGTTCTTACATGGGCATGTAGCATCAGAAATGTATATTGGAGTCTGTAGACTTAGATTTTTGACTTTTTTTTAAAGTTTTTTGACACAGGGTCTGACTTTGTAGTTCAGGTTGGCCCTGAGCACACTATGTAGCCCAGGTGAACCTGAAAACTCACAGCAATCCTCCCGCCTCTGCCTCCCCAGTGCTGGGATTACAGGTGTGAGCCACCACACCCGGCACTGTGGAATGTGGTACTAATTGCTGGTGGGCGTGAATCACCACACCTGGTATTGTTGGATGTAGTTACTGGGGATCAAACCGGGGCCCTTGTGCTTGCAAGACAGGGGCCAGAACCACTGAGCTAAATTGACTTTTGTTAATATCAATGCCTAAGTATTAGCTATGAGTTCTGCTTTGTAAGCAGAGGTCCCTGGGAGAAGGGCTACGGACTCAATAAACTGTAGTGCATAACCTGCTTTTTGTAGCCCTTGGACAAAGCTATTTTCATCACCTCCCCAATCTTGGAGAAGTAGCTCACTGATGTCTTGCTAGGTCTAAGAAATCACCTGTTCAGAAAGTGTTTAACCTGAGTCTGTAGGCTTCAGTGAAGCAGGATTAAGAGTATTGCAGCTCTTTAGAGATGTCTAGAAGCATGGATTGGTGTAGTTCCAACAAATAACCTCGTCAGGGGGTAGAACATTGTGAGAAAATTAAAAACTCATGGTTAAACATTTGAGTTTTGAATCACTATGTCAAAGGAGTACAGAAGCTCTGAGGAGGACTCTCCTCAACTCCAAATATGGCTGTCAGGCTAGAGGAGGGCCTTCTAGAGAAGGAAGTTATAAGACAAAGAAATGGAAATTGCTGAACTGTGACATATAAGGTCATCAAGGATTTTTTGCAGGAAATGGAGATGTCTGTGGACAAGAGTATTGCAGGTTGTCCTGGGCCCCTTTAGGGCTTCTCATCAGAGTGAAATGAGGGTTTTCGGCCATTCTGGTCCCTCCCTGAGAGGGAGTCCTCCCGTAGCCATCTGACACACAGAGCTGGTCTGGGCAGTGACTTGGTACAGTTCTGTGCCGAGTGTCCAGTTTTCTTGGAGGCTTTGATTGGCTCTTGATTTCCCTTGGACAACATGGGTGCCCTTAAAACGACTGCCAACGGTAAGAGCCATAATTTTGATCTGTCTTTTTTTCTCAGACTTTCTCCTTTTATCTTTTTCTAGATTCCAATTGTTGAACACAGAAAATAACCGTGTCCAGCAGTTAGGACACTGGCATCTGGAGGCCCATCTGCATACCTACCAGAATTATTATTATTATTTTTTTTTTTGGAGACAGAATCTTTCTTTGTAGTTCAGGCTAAGCCTGCACTCACTATGTAGCCCAGGTGAGCCATGAACTCAGAGCAATCCTCCTGCTTCTGCCTCCTGAGTGCTGGGATTATTGGCATGAGCCACCACACCGAGCATTGTGGTATGTGGTTATCAGTGTTGGCATTACAGGTATAGCCACCATGTCCAGTATTTTGATATGTGGACACCAGGGATCAAACTTGGGACCTTGAGCTTGCCAGGCAGATGCTGGAACCACCGAGCTAAATTCCTGGCCCTTACCAGCAATTTTTTTTTTTTTTTTTGAGACAGGGTTTCGCTTTTGCATTTCAGGCTGGCCCTGAGCTAAGCCTTGAACTCACATCAATCCTCTTGCCTCTGCCTCCCAAGTGCTAGGATTACAGGTGTGAGCCATCATGCCAGGCACTGTGGTTCTGATTGTTGGTGGGTGTGAGTCTCCACGCCCAGCATTCTTGCATGTGGTTGC